>JANAVB010003128.1:0-88068 GCA_029216955.1 Iris pallida
CAGACATGTCCAGCTTACTACATAAAGTAGAAAATGGACCGCGTGCAAGTGGTTTGGTAAAAAATCTCCTAATTGTTCTTCTGACTGAACATAAGGAGTGACAATCTCCCTTTTCAGCAACATATCACGAACAAAATGACAATCCACCTCGATGTGCTTTGTGCCTTCATGAAATAACGGATTACTTGAGATAAATATTGCTGACTAATTATCATAATACATCTCTATCGGAATGGGAAATCAATATTCCCATTTCCTGAAGAAGAGACTTGATGCACATCATCTCAGAAGTTGTATGAGCCATCGCACAGTACTCGTCCTCTACTAGAACGAGCCACAACATTCTGCTTCTTACTACGCTACGTGACGAGATTGCCACCATGAACGTACAATAACCAAAAGTAGACCTTCTATCATTGCGACTGCCTGTCCAATCAGCATCACTGAACCCTATTACTGTAAGCGACTGGAAAGGTTTGTACAATAAACCTTTCCCAGGTGCACCATTCAAGTAGCGAAGAATGCGAGAGACAGCTTCCCAATGTAGTTGTCGAGGAGCATGCATAAACTGACTAACTACTCCAACGACATATGTAATGTCTGGTCGAGTAACAGTAAGATATATAAGTTTTCCAACCAACCTTCTATATTGTCCGACATCGCCAAATAACAATCTCCTGTTAGCATCAAGCTTATCATGATAATCCATAGGAGTCTCAACTGGCCGACACTCCAACATCCCAGTCTCGAAGAGCAAGTCTAGAACATACTTGCATTGTGACAGATACACACTACCCTTCTCAGAACGAGCAACCTCGATTCCAATAAACTAACGAAGAAGACCCAAATCCTTGGTATGAAATTGACGACTAAGGTAGGCTTTCAAGTCCTCAATCCCAGCATGATTACTTCCAGATATAATAATATCATCAACGTAACAATCAACACGATAATTCCTGCTGAGGAAGAATGACAAAACATCGAACGATCAGATGTGGTGCACCGAAAGCTATATTGAATGAGAACTGAACTAAACTTGCCAAACCAAGCACGAGGTGAATATAATACTTTTTCAATCGATATGCGAGTTTGTCATTTCCTACGACAACGTAACCCAGTGGCTGATCCATATAAATCTTCTCTTGTAAGTCATCATGTAAGAAAGCATTCTTGTTGTCCAGCTGATACAGAGGCCACTGGCGATTAACCGCCACAGAAATAAGAATGCGTGCTGAGTTCAGTCGAGCTACTAGAGAGAAAGTCTCCATACAATACATACCATATGTCTAAGTATATTCTTTGGCAAACAACCGTGTTTTGAGGCGATCAACGAAATCGTCAGGATGATACTTAACAGTATAAACCCATCTACAATCTACTGTCTACTTCCTATCAGGAAGTGGTGTAAGCTCCCAAGTCTGATTTTGATGTAAAGCAGACATTTTATAATCCATTGCACTTTTCCAACCAAAAGAGGACATAGCCTGCTTGTAAGTTGTAGGGATGAAAGTAGAAGATAATGAAGCAGCAAATGCATGAATAGATAATGAAGTACGGTGTAATGATAGATAATTAGAAATGGAGTACTTAGTATGGTACGAGGTTGTTTGCCTTTTCTGAGAGCAATGGGAAGATCATCTGTATCTGTGGGAATGGAAGCAGGAACCCTAGGCACGGGAGCTGATTGATTGAGGGCTGAATTTGGTAGAATTACTGGCCTGTCCTTGGATCTCTGATAAACCTGTAAGGGAGGAATGAAGACAGAAACTGATTCAGGAATGACTGGAAGTGGTATGGAAGATATTAAATCTTGTGTAAAAGGAATACCAGCACCTCCTGAAGAAAAGAAAGGGGTAGACTCAAAAAATGTAACATCGACACTGACATAATATTTGCGTGTCAGTGGACTATAATAACGATAACCTTTTTGAGTACTATGATAACCGAGAAAGACACATTTCAGAGATCTCGGACCCAACTTGTCACGATGAGGTTCCAAGTTATGAACAAAACTGCATACCCAAACACTCGAAGGTGTAAGAAAAAAAGGTGAGACATCTGGATTTAACATGGAAAATGAAATTTTGTTGTTCAATACAGATGATGGCATACGATTAATTAGGAAACATGCAGTAATAATAGCCTATGCCTAATACTATTTTGGGACATGCATATTGGACATGAGAGTTCCAGCCACATCTAAAAGGTGTTGATTTTTTCGTTCGACAATACCATTTTGTTGAGAGGTGTGGACATAACTAGTTTGATGAATCATGCCACAATCAACATAGAACTTGTGCGCAGAAGATTGAGTATACTCCAAAGCATTATCAAAACACAGAATCTTGATGCGTTTATTAAACTGAACATATACTTCATTATAAAAAGCTGATAACACATCTGGAAACTTAGATGTTTCTTTCAATAAATAACACCAAGTCATTTTGGAATAATCATTAATAAAGGTAACAAAACAATTAAATCCTTTCGGACTTTTGACCCGAGAAGGGCCCCAAATATCATAATGAAAAAGATTAAAAGATTATAACTGACGACTCTTACTATGAGGAGGAAAAGAACTACGGTGATGCTCGCCCAATTGACAAGTGTCACACTCAAGACTAGAGACATAACCCAAACTTGGAATAATTTGACGTAGTTTAACCATCGACAGATGCCCCAAACGATAATGCCACTGCAGAGGAGAAACGAAAATAGAAGTGAAAGCCTTTCCAGGTAGATCCAAGTAATACAGACCATCTTTTTCATGTCCCGAGCCAATTATCTCCTTCGTCCTGAGGTCCTGAAAATAGACGTATTAGGAGAAAATATCACAGAACATTGAAGAGATTTGGTTAACTGACTTATAGATAACAAATTAAATGGAAATGTAGGCACACAATGAATCTTTCAATGATAGTGATTGAGTAGGTTGAATACACCTTTCCCAAGCACAAGATGAGTGGACGCATCAGCCAAGATAATATTATTTTTATGGGAAGACGATTATGAAAGAGAGAGGATATACCAGACATGTGGGAACTTGCTCCTGAGTCGATGACCCAAGAGGTAAATGGTGATTGGATTGCGACAAGTGCATAATTACCTAGATTTGCCATAGTTACAGTGGGTTGGATGGTACTAGCAAGCTTATTCAACTTTTGAAGGATCTGTTCTAATAGTGATGATGTATCGGATGTTGAAATCTGATTAAAAACAGAAGTATATCTCTAGGTACAGAAGTGATGATATGGGACTGCATATTTTCATTATGCACTTAATGTGCATATGCTGGTTTGCCCCACTTGTCCTAACAATAGATTTCAACATAACCGAGTTTTCCATAATAGTTAAATTTTCGCGGTTGACTAGGGCCACCATCACCATCGCAGCCATCTCCACCACCGCGACCACCAACACGACCATTGTCTCTACCACCACGACCTCCTCCTCGTCCAAAAATATGACCATCATCTCTGCCTCCACGTCCATTACTATGTCCATGACCACTAACATTAGAAACTAGGGCAGAAGGGTCAGTACTTGGACTCACAGAACTCTGACCTAGAAAGGAACGATTGAGACGAAAGAAGGTATTAGCCACCGTAGGTAACTGTTCTCCAGCAAGGATTTGAGCTTTGTAAGGGTTGGGAGCAGGATCCAAGCCAGCGAGGATAATAGAAACATGAAACTCCTTCTGTGCTAAGCCTCCTTCAAATCAGTAGTAACAGGATAATACTATAGTAATTCCTCCCATAAAGCCTTCTTGGAGGCTAAATACTCATGCACAGGTTTTCCATTTTGTTTTGTTTGAAACAATAATTCATATAACTCATAGATACGGACAACATTTTCCTTCTGCGAATATGATTCTGCAAGAGATGCCCAAATTTGTTTAGAGGATTCACACCACTGGACATTAGCAGTTTTGTTTGTTTTGATGCGGAATGGATGTGAATTAAAATAAGCAAAATAATTGAATTAAAGTAAATTTTAGTTAACTCTTTGCTAATTAACAAATAATTTCTACGTCGCCAAAATTAATGGTTATATTAGGCAATAGATAATAGCTAACACGCAACCTTAGATTTTATAGATAATTGAATCAAGTTACCACGAAAGCAAGATAGTTCTTTATTTAATATATAGATTGATAACCACAAATCTCATTTCCCTTTTTCTTTAGTAGAAGTTCTCAAATTATGGGTGGATCAGTAGCTTATTGATAGAATATTGGATGGAGGATACGGTAGTCATAGTTATTTGATTTAAAATATAGGAGACTAGAATCGAAAATGTTGAGGAATTACCCGAAGGGGGGAGAACTGCTGCTGCTGCTGTGGGCTGTTGCTGCTGTGTGTTGCTGCTACTGCTGCGTCTGCTGCTACAGTTGCTACATCTACTAATAATGTTGCTGTTGTGGCAGCTGCTGCTGTACTGGGGAGGGGGAAGGCTGAGGGAGGCTTAGAAGGAGGAGTAGTTGGCCATCATATCCATGGAAGGTAGAGTTCTTTTAAGGATTTTTTTTTTTTCATTATTTCCCATTTCTTTCACAAACAGAGATATAAATAGGCTCTCAAAACAACCACTCAACCGACTAGACAATTCCTAAAGAATAGGTAAGTTGCAACTACAAAACAACCCAAATCGTCTCCCCCCTAAAGACTAGGTAACAAATAAGAAGCAAAATAACAAAATAACAAAATTAAAACAGAATAACAAATAAAATCTGAGTTCAAAATTCAAATTTGAACTTACATGCTAATCCAATTGTAGTCATGATGTGCTCATCAATTCTTCCGGGATGAAAATAATTCGGCTCTGGCAAATGGCTCCCATAGCTGCTGTCATAGTACTATGGATCAAATGCTAATCCATAATGAGACTGTTTTACGTCGTCTTATGCGTTGGTAGGTCTTCGTAATTGGGAGCCTGAGCTCCTCAACAATTCTTTCGGGGTGGAAAGAATTGGGCTCTGGTGAGTGACTCTAGTGGCTACTGTCGTAGTACTCCAGCAAATCTGGATCAAGCTGCTGTAGCTCCTTCTGTGTAATCTACGAGCCATCAGATTTCGATCGACCTCTCCATCGAACCAAGTAACGTTAAAAACCACCATCTCCAGTAGAGATGATCTCATCATCCAATATTCTATTAATATGATCTGCTGATTGGACCATAGGAGTGAGGGTAGTGGTAAGGAACCCTCTATAATAGGCTCAAGGGTAAGCTCATTACAAGTGGATTTTCTAGACTGATTGGAGAACCTTTGTAAGCCATCAAATCTTTAATATTAAATGTAGAACTGATCCCGAATCCAGGTGATAGATCAATGACATATGCATTCGGTCCAATTTTCTGCAAAATTCTAAATGGTCCTGCACTGCATGTAATTTCTTAACGGATTCTGGAGGAAACCGCTCCGGTCTAATCCGGACTGTAACATATTCGCCAATTTGGAACTAAAGAATTATTTTGTCTATCAGCAGAAAACTTAAATTGAGCAATACTTAATTCAATTTTTGTGCTAATTTCTTTATGGAAATTATGGACATGTTCGACAAATGCGGAATTAGAAACCCTGGAATGTTAAGACATGGAAATGAGATATATAGGCCTAATTAGTTCGAACCCATGCAAAATTTGAAATTGAATCATGCCTATGGACCTATTAATTGAACATTTATATGCAAACTTGGCTCTAGGTAAAATGAGACCCAATTTCTGATATTTTTCTCAACCAAGCAATGTAAAAAATTCCCTAAACTTCTATTAACCACCTCAGTCTACCCATCAGTCTGGGGATGATAAGCCGTAGAAGAGGTCAACTATGTTCCCCTCAAATGCCAAAGGGTTTTCCAAAAGAAGCTTTGAAACTTAACGTCCTTGTCTGACATAATTGTTTTTCGTTACCCATGCAACTAACGACTTCGTCAAAATAAATTTTTACAATTTTAGAGGCGTCTGACGTTTTAGAACAGGGAAGAAAGTGACCCATGTTCGAAAAACGGTATACTATGACAAAGATGGAATCATGTTTCCTAAGAGACTTCGGTAGACCTAGCACAAAATCCATTCTGACATCTACCTATGGACGGTTAGCTACAACAAGCGGAGTTTACAGGCCTGTGTTTTGATTTTGTTGCTTAGCTGATTGACAAGTACGACACTGACCGATGAGTTTTGCAACTCTTTTGATACTAGACCAGTAAAATTGATCCTCAACATCTTCTATAGTCTTATTCCGTCCAAAATGGCCGGACAAACAACCTGCATGTAATTTTCACACCAAAAAATCTCTCAGTGACATACGTGGGATACATAGCTTGCTAAATCGAAATAAATCGCCATCCATCAATAGAAAGCCATCTATCTCACGAGTCAACCCATCTCTCATATATCACCAAAATTAGGACACGACTCGTACTCCTCTTTGACTTTATCAAAGCCAACAACTTCAGCACCCATGCCAGAAAGTACAGCTTTACGTCGGCTAAGCGCATCCGTGCTTTTGTTCTCAACTCCCGCCTTACGTTTTAACACGTAAGTATATTCTTGCAAGAACTCTACCCACCTATCGTGTCTAGCGTTCAATTTCTTCTGGGAGTTAAGGTATCTCTGTCACGACCCGCACCCGCTTTTCGGATACGAGACGTGTCCAAGCCCAGCCTACGCCGTAGTGTCGGCGGTAGTACGATGTCTAACCTGCAATAAACAAAATGCTCATAAATTCTAACTTCTCATTCACAACAACTAAATTAACTTTACAAAATTTAGAAGTTTTACACCTAAAGAAAAATTCAACATCTCACAATATTGAATCAACACTTCTATCTAACTAGTCTTCTATGGTTTGGCCTTCGAGTCTCTATCTCCCCCCGTATGGTCCATAGAGCAAAAGTAGGCACGTCATCCTCACCTATAACAACGATCCAGTCAGGAAAGGAGCAAAGTACAACCATATTGCAATTAATATTGTTAGCACAAAATAAGTTAGAACAATGAGAAACAATGATAGCAAAGGACATATAAAGAAATAGCAAGAGATGAGCTAGCAGGATATGAACTAGCACTAGCAAGATATGAACTAGCAAGATATAAACTAGTAAGATATGATCTAGCAGGACAAGAACTAGATAAAGGAACAATGGAAACAACTATGTGTGTGTGAATTACCTTTTAATACGTGAACGACTGGGCTAATACGGCACATTATACTACGACTATCCACAATAATAGGGTACGGCTAACTCATACGCAGGGTGTATGACTTAGCTATCTACAATAACAATATTTGGGTTTGTTCACGTACTTACCGAGTATTTCTCCTCCCGACTCCCTAACAATTAATAACGGTCAATGACACACTAAGAAGGATACAATAATTACGGTATCACAATCATGTCTCAACGGAATATCAAGCAATGTCTCAACGGTATATCAAACAAGGAAACGATAGAGAAAACATTATAATGAACTAAACATAAATGCAATATTGTACTTGCCTGAATCCTTGCACAAACCGTAGTCACAAGTCAAGGATGAGGGGATTGCCAATCTAGAAGCTGTCAACCTATAACATACATCGTACCACGAAACATGCACGAAAACCACAAATCAATTCTAAGGTTCTAGTTCTAAATTCATGAAATAAGTTTACTTAAAACCTAATTTATCCTAATAATAATCTGAATATAATCTAAACATGGAAGTTTGGCCATAAAAAGTAATATTTTTAATTTTGGAAACCATGGCACGCAAATCAAGCGTACCGTTGACTATCTAGTCAAACGTCGTGAACATAAGGTTTTGAAGGTGCAACCTGGTAGATTTCAGCACCACGAGCGCACTGGAATCAACCGTGCCGCAAAATCACGCTTTGGTCAAAAGATATTGCCATTATGGCTATCCGTGACCAAATCGATTTATTGACAAAACAGAGTTCTACGAAATAAATAAAATATTAGATGAACGAATTAATTTCTGGGAAAAATATATTTCGTAGATCTATGTGTTAGCTTTCCGAAACTTTAAATGGTTCATGATTTTGATATTTGGCTCTCCCGGAATCTCGAAAACACCAAAACGTGTCAAGTTTCGGACAACCGACACTCTACGAATTTTACAGAAACTAAGGTTTAGAATTTATAAAAATAAATTAGATATTCAGAAATTATACCTCAATACGCTTCCAATAAAAAAAACGACGCACGAAAAGGAGGTAGGAGTTGACGGCAATCGCCTCGGGAAGTTGGGGTCTCCAAAGAACAACTCTCTCAAAATCAGCTACAGAAAATTAGGGTTTTCTGGTTTAAATGAAATATATATATACCCAATGGGCGGGTACAGTTAGCACCCGCTGACTGGCAGGCGGGCCGCCCCACAGCGCTGCGATGGTTAACGGGTGGGCTCGGCCAGCGCTGACTGGATATTAATATAGGAAAAGGGTTTATATTAACCAGAAATTAGTTTTTAAAGCAGTTTTTATTACAGAAACTCATAATAAATATTCAAAATAGCAAAAAAAATGGAAAAATTCCAAAAAATATAAAATAACATATTGAACCCCTAGAAAAATATTTGAGGTCAACATTTGCTCATATGCTACCACAATAAATTCCAGAAGTCCTAGAAAATAGGTTTTTCTATATTTAATTATCAAATTAATTCTAGAAAATATCAAAAAATCCAGAAAAATCTAGAAAATATTTTTTGAGGTTATAGAGCCTAAATAAAATACTGGGTCCCAAAAATAACCTCGAATGGCCATATTGTAAATCATGAAATTCAATAAAATATATAAATCTTCGTAAAATAAATATTTAAAATTATCTAAAATATCTAAAAATCATGATAAACTATAAAATAGCTAAATAATTCTAATAGAACCTATCTAGAGGAAATATGACCATAAGATGGTCCTAACTCACTTATGGGCTTAGGCATAAACACTAATAACCATAGAAAGTTAATCTTAAAATATTCAAACAAAAAATAAAAAAATAAAAAAATTCGGGAAGTGGGCTTACAAATCTACGCACCTTAGAAAAATTTCGTCCTCGAAATTTCAAAAGTACGACTTGGTATGGCTAAGAATTAATCAAGAAAATATTACGATCAATGATCGACATTGGTCAGGCGTATAGAATCGAAATCTAGATACGTTTGAGGAATCTAGTAGAAGGAAATCAAAATTGGTTTAAAAGATTGACGATTCAAAAATAAGAAAATAGGAAAGAAATGAAGAACTACTAGTTGTTGAGAAGATGGTAACAAGAAATAAGACATCAAATAAATTTAGAAAAATTAATAGTCGTATGCCAATAAAAGATATAGTCGCTATGATATTCGAAAATCATACGTATATCCAAAGTCATTTAACCGAGAATCCATACCTCGCCAGTGTACATCTGCCTGCCGTGAACCCTTGGTTTCATAACTCAAGTATTATATGGTATCGAACACTCTATCAACTCTACCCAATATTGACATAATAAATCAAAAGATCAATAATGCAACTAGGATATAGTTTTAGTAATATTTGACAACCTTCAGAGACTTGAAATTATTTCAACGTAGGGGTCATGCCACGCCAGTACGCTGCTGACTTCAGTGAACCAGCAGTCTTCATAATTCAAATAAATGGGGACAATGCGCATCTGCCTTACCATTGTAAGTCATCGAAAATTATTTCAACTATATCCATAAGAATTTCAAAGGAACTTGTATAAATTCAAACAAGTCGATCATGATAAGAAAATATAAGCATCTGTCCTTGAATAAAAGTATCAATTTTGAAAACAAAACAATCGCAAAATGAACGAAGACGACTTGAATTAATATATAGATAATTGAACAAAGATTAGGAATTGAAAGTAAAATGATCGCAAAATAGTTTTGAAAATAAAACGAGGTTTAGAGAAGACAGAAGATAAAATGACACAAATGATCAAAATTAGGAATTGAATTCTATGAAGGTCTAACTTACCAAACGTATATTCTACCCACCTTAGACATACCCTCGTATTAAAATACAATAGTATCACATGGCCTATGTAGCAACCTTATTTACCCAACAATGGAATTAAATAAGGGACTCCTAGTCCTGGTTATTCTCCTAAAATCAAATCAATCCTAATTGTGAATGAGCATTTCGTCGTAAGCTTCAGTAGTACATCTAACTTAAGTACTACCATAAGTTCGCAATCTTTTGCGAAATCAGACCTGCATGGGCCACCATAAAAACTTGTCACGACCCGCACCCGCTTTTCGGATACGAGACGTGTCCAAGACCAGCCTACGCCGCAGTGTCGGCAGTAGTATGTTGTCTAGTCCGCAATAAACAAAATGCTCATAAATACTAACTGCTCATTCACAACAACTAAATCAACTTTACAAAATTGAGAAGTTTTACACTTGAAGAAAAATACAACACCTCACAATATTGAATCAACACTTCTGTCTAACTAGTCTTCTATGGTTTGGCCTTCGAGTCTCTATCTCCCCCCGTATGGTCCATAGCGCAATAGTAGGCACGTCATCCTCACCTATAACAACGATCCAGTCAGGAAAGGAGCAAAGTACAGCCATATTGCAATTAATATTGTTAGCCCAAAATAAGTTAGAATAATGAGAAACAATGATGGCATAGGACATATAAAGAACTAGCAAGAGATGACCTAGCAGGATATGAACTAGCACTAGCAAGATATGAACTAGCAAGATATAAACTAGTAAGATATGATCTAGCAGGACAAGAACTAGATAAAGGAACAATGGAAACAACTATGTGTGTGTGAAATACCTTTTAATACATGAACGACTAGACTAATACGGCACATCATACGATAGCTATCCACAATAATAGGGTACGGCTAACTCATACGTGGGGTGTATGACTTAGCTATCCACAATAACAATATTTGGGTTTGTTCACGTACTTACCGAGTATTTCTCCTTTCAACTCCCTAACAATTAATAACGGTCAATGATACACTAAGAAGGATACAATAATTACGGTGTTATAATCGTGTCTCAATGGAATATCAAGTAATGTCTTAACGGGATATCAAACAAAGAAACGATAGAGAAAACGTTATAATGAACTAAACATAAATGCAATACTGTACTTGCCTGAGACCTTGCACAAACCGTAGTCACAAGTCGAGGATGAGGGGATTGCCAATCTAGAAGCTATCAACCTATACCATACATCGTACCATAAACCATGCACGAAAAGCACAAATCAATTCTAAGGTTCTAGCTCTAAATTAATGAAATAAGTGGCTAATTGGGTTACTAATCTATTAATAGTTAATTCTGAAATAAATTTACTTAAAATCTAATTTATCCTAATAATAATCTGAATATAATCTAAACATGGAAGTTTGGCCATAAAAAATCATATTTCCAATTTTAGAAACCATGACACGCAAATCGAGACGTACCGTTGACTATCTAGTCAAACGTCATGAACTCAAGATTTTGAAGGTGCAACCTGGTAGATTTCAGGGCCACGAGCGCATTGGAATCGACCGTGCTGCAAAATCACACTTTGGTCAAAAGATATCACTATTATGGCTATCCGTGACCAAATCGATGGTTTATTGACAAAACAGAGTTCTACGAAATAAATAAAATATTAGATGAACGAAATAATTTCTGGGAAAAATATATGTAGTAGATCTCTGTGTAGCTTTCCGAAACTTCAAACGGTTCGTGATTTCGATTTCTGGTTCTCCTGGAATCTCGAAAACACCGAAACGTGTCAAGTTTCGGACAACCGACACTCTACGAATTTTACAAAAATTAAGGTTCAGAATATATAAAAATAAATTAGATATTCAGAAATTATACCTCAATACGCTTCCAACAAAAAAATGGCGAACGAAAAGGAGGTCGAAGTTGACGGCAATCGCCTCGGGTAGTCGGTATCTCCAAAGAGCAACTCTCTCAAAATCGGCTACAGAAAAATTAGGGTTTTCTGGTTTAAACGCAATATATATATATATATATATATATATATATATATATATATATATATATATATATATATATACCCAATGGGCGGATACAGTCAACATCCGCTGACTGGCAGGTGGGCCGCCCTACAGCGTTGCGATGGCTGAGGGGTGGGCCCGACCAACACTGACTGGATTTTAATTTAGGAAAAGGCTTTATATTAACCAGAAATTAGTTTTTAAAGTAGTTTTAATTACAGAAACTCATTACAAATATTAAAAATAGCCAAAAAATATGGAAAAATTCCAAAAAATATAAAATAAAATATTGAACCCCTAGAAAAATATTTGAGGTCCACATTTTCTCATATGCTAACACAATAAATTCCAGAAGTCTTAGAAAATAGCTTTTTTCCTATATTTAATTATCAAAGTAATTCTAGAAAATACCAAAAAAATCCAAAAAAATATAGAAAATATTTTTTGAGGTTATAGAGCCTAAATAAAATACTGGGTCCCAAAAATAATCCCGAATGGCTATATGGTAATCATGAAATTCAATAAAATATATAAATCTTCACAAAATAAATATTTAAAAATTATCTAAAATATCTAAAAATCATGATAAACTATAAAATAGCTAAATAATTCTAATAGAACCTATCTAGAGGAAATATGACCATATGATGGTCCTAACTCACTTATGGGCTTAGACATAAACACTAATGACCATCGAAAGTTAATCTTTAAATATTCAAACAAACAAAAAATTCGGAAAGTGGGCTTACAATCTCAAGGCTCGTGATCAGAATAGATAAAGAATTCATGCGGTAGTAAATAATATCACCAATGGGGAAGGGACTGAATGACCGCATAAAACTCCTTATCGTAGGTGTAGCGCTGCCTGGACTCATTTAATTTTTCTCTAAAGAAAGCTACTGGTTGTCCCTCTTAGGCCAAGACCCCTCATATGCCTATGCCCGAAGCATCACATGCAACCTTAACAGTTTCAAAAAATCAGGAAGGCGCATAATTGGAGCCTCTCTGTCATCTTCTTCTTAATGTCTTCGAATGCTTTGGCGATGGCAGTTGACCACTCAAAAGCTTCCTTCTTTAAATAATGTAGAAGCATGAAATTTCAGGCCAGAGTTCCTATGCGCCACCTAGTTTCTTGATGTCTTATACTCTTTGTTTGTGTTCTGCTGCGCCAAGTACTCTTGCATGTTCTGGTGCATATTAGTGTGGGGCGCATGAGAATAAGACATCATTAACACAAATATGTGCCAGAACAGGCAAGAGTACTCGGCGCAGCAGAACACAAACAAAGAGTATAAGACATCAAGAAACTAGGCTTTTATTTCATATGAAAGTCTATTACATGTCTAAAACTTTTTACAAAGGAGAATTCTTTTACAAAATAGAAAGAAAATCCTAAAAGCTACAGCCAGACGCATCACTTGTCAGGCGCATCACTCAAGTGCTACAGCCAGGTGCATCATTCCAGCATCTCAGCTTAGACGCATCCCCATGCATAGTCAGAGCGAATCACTTCCTCGTCAGCATGCGGGCACTCTAGCAGGAGGAGTGGCTCTTCTTGTCTAACAAAATTGTGACACGATAGCCCTGACCTGCGACTCTTCCAACATAACAAAAATCGGGGCACGACCGTCCCGATCTTTGGATGCAGCAGGCACCTTCAGCCTGTATTGGGACACGACGATCTCGATATTTGGATGCAACAGGCACTTTCACCGGTTTGTACGAAAGCAGGGCCGATGGCGAAAGCACTAACTCGGCGCATCTTCACCTTCGGAAGGAGCTCGTCGTCAAAGCTTCTTCGAATGAGTTCGACGGTTCGCCAAAGTAGGGGGCCAGTCGAGTTCATCTCTATTTTGGGAAAGACAAGTGAATAATAGAAATAAGCTTCCCTTCATGCGGCTATTTATAGACCCGGGCAGCCCACAACCGTGCGCCAAGTGGAAGGCTCTTCGACTTCCGTACAATAAATGTGTATTTATGGCAATGAACCTGTCTCTTCGTATTCTGCTAAAATCAAGGCAGTCATTAACGCATAGAAGAACTCAACAGATGGGCTAAAGAGGATGCGACACATGACAGATGCGCCGTCGACATCATGCGCCTACTACTGATGCGCCCAGTGGGACATAGACCCATATGTCCAGATCGGAATTAATCGATGCGCCCATTTCAAACTTATCATCATCAAGCATTTAATGCTGAGTGACAAAGGCGGCAAGAATCGTCCAATTAGTCGTCCTTTGCAGAAAACGAAGAGCCGCGGACATCAGCACCATCATTACACTTTTGGTCGGCTACAGCTGTCTTTGCTACGTAGCCAATCGTTCATTCGCATGCGCCTCACAGCCATGCGCCCAGAAGACTGCATGCGCCTCAAAAGCCATGCGCCTCCCATACTTACTCCTGATCTCAATTAACAGAAGCCGAGTCTCTGTATGCGCCTCAAAAGCCATGTGCCTGGACTTGCTTATGACTCCTTGAAGTCATAGACCAAGTCACCCCATGCGCCTGATCCTAGACGTATCCTGATGTGAAGCCCTGCATGTGCCTCAAAAGTCATATGCCCGGACTCGCTCCTGATCCCTAAAGACAGCAGCTCAGTCCTCTCAATGCGCCTGATCCTAGGCGCATCAAGACAGATCACTCTCCCCCAAATCCGAGACCTTTGAAGCTACAGACATGCACTACGTGTCTTTTGACTCAGATCTGCTCAAGAATGGGTACTAACCACCCAAGATCTCAGCAACAACCGAATCCTCGCAACTGCCATGTGTCAGCTCCACCGCAGCCCAATGCAGCAGTTCAAACAGATTCGAGGCACATCTTCCATGCGCCTCCGCCAGCATCAACCACGTGGCGTTCCCACATCCAGGCGTATCCTACATATGTACGCAGAGGCAGCTCAGCTTGCTGCCTATAAATAGAAAGACCATTCCTTCAAGGAAAAAGAAGGGACGGATATACACGGAGATATATCCATAGATCATATCCAGAGATCGGGAGAGACACTTCACGTCTTCTTCCCCTCAAAACGCTCCAGCATCCAGAGCAACCCAGACCTTCAGAGAATTCAAGATTATCGTCAGATCGTCAACGGAGTCAAAGCATTACCACTCGCTCCATCGACACAGTTCCCAGATAAAAGTGTAATGATGGTGCTGATGACATCAAGCTAGCGACTCTACTGGAGACAAGCTAGCGACTCTGCTGGAGACTACCTTCTCCAACGAGAAGGTTATCTTGTAATCTGACGACATCAAGATGGGCTCCTCTCACAAAACACTTGTGGTGTGCCTCGATCAACAGGCGTGTGACGAGTTCATCTCTGAAGGCAGCGCAAGTTCTTTGAAGCGGCTGCCAAAGCCGAAGAAAACTCGCCGAGTCTGGGTGTGCAAGGGCGATGTGCCGAGCACCATCGTTGAAGGGGATGCGCCACCACAGCTGACCCTTCCTGCTGACATTCTCAGCAACCAAGATGTGCCCACTGGTGTAGCGTGTCTGTCAGGAAAATATTGTGTTGACTGCATTCCCCAACTATCTTCTTTCCAGTCGAAGAAGATGCGCAAACGGAGCAGAGGCGCAGCCAATCTCCCGCGCATGAACTCTGGGCGCTGGAGAAAACATCTGTCTCTGACAGACTCACTCGCTGTCATGGCGAGGCAGAATCGGATTCTGAGTACTATGCGCCTTCACGGGCTAGTACAAAGAAATCTAAGGTAGCACATGCCATGTGCCCCAAACGTGATACGCCAACAGCGAACCAGAAGCATGCGCTCAAAATCATGCACGCTGCTGATGGCAAGCTATACAGGGTTGACTCAGGCGCATTTGCGCCAGGTACGAGCCGACCTTCAAAGTCCCTGTCCCGCTTGGTCGTATCTACTGCGTTTCGAACCAAGTCAGGAAGGGCAAAATCTGCGACGTTGAGCCCATGTGCCCACTTGATTGGTGCGCATGAAGTGGGTTCAAGTTGCAATAAATGTTGTTTCCCCACCAATGATCTGGGGATATCTCATGCGCGTGAACTAGATCAGGGGGCGCAGCATTCACATGACCACCCCGGCGCTTGGCCTTGCCATGCACATGAAAGGGGTGTGAAAGTGGAACTCTCCCATCATGATTTGCGTAATGTGATCTCTTTCAAACGCAGATCAGGAGAGCTGACCAATAAGCACGATGCGCCTCTCACAGGGCACACTTGTGCCATGGTCACCATCAACTGCTGTTGTTGTAAGACAGTAGCTCCACCATAAAGGCAGTCCGTGTTTCAGCGCTGCAATCTAAGACACCCATCCGACGTCGCCTCGGTAAGAGTGCCAATTGAAGAGGAAGAGGAGCCTAAGATCGCTTCCTGCCATGTTGTCACCAACTCTCATTCATCCAGGAGAAAGACAACTGTCAACTCCTCGACCTCTGCAACGTCATCCAGAGTCAGCCGAGGAAGAACAAGACGGTAATCCCGTCCTCAGGGGTGTTCGAAAGTACCCGGGCAACGAATAAGTCTTTTGCTGAAGCAGTGGCTGGGGGTAGTCAAATTCCTGACAATCCTCCTCTTGAAGACGAGGAAGTCCCCCAGGGAACCAACCTCGACGTAGCTGGGGGTAGCCAGTACGAGGCCTCGGAAGAAGAGGCCCTTCCACATGAAAGTGAGGTCGAGAGTGAGGCTTCAACCGATCCATCCACTTTCACCCATGTCATGACAGCTTACATGGCAGAGGGTGGTGATGAAGGAGAATCAGACACTCCAGCTCTGGACATCGTGCAACACATAGACACTTTGGAAGGGGGCCTCAAAACCCTCTCTGCCTCTATGCAGACCTTGACTCAAGCAGTGTTCGAGATTCGGACCACTCTAGCAAGGGCACCTGTCTTCACGAGTCCTGATCCAGGGGCCAATAGGGAATCAAGTATACCCCCTCAATGGATATCTTCAGGTGCAGATCATCACGCTGCACCCCGGACATCGTCTCCTTCCAATATCCAACTTCAGGCTCTACCACCTTCACCTGCTCCCAGCTCTACAGAAGATCTGGTCGAGATGATTAGAGACCTGCGTGAGCGCTTCGAGGCTCGAAATAGACAGGAGGAGCGTCAGAAGATGGGAATCCCGCAACCTTACCCCCTCGAGTGGAACAAGGTGGTCTATCCTCCCAAGTATAAACCACAAACACTGACGCCATACGACGAAAAAGATTCTCCTCACCGGTACCTGATATACTTCCAGTCTAAGACAGGGCATCTCCCAAAGGAAGATGTCCTACTTACAAGCCTGTTTATTGGGGCATTAAAAGGAGTCGCCTACGACTAGTACTGCAGTCTTTCTGACAACTCCATGTCATCCTTCGATGACTTGATACGCCTCTTCCTCGATCCGTTCTACAACGGTGGAAAAGACATGACCATGTCGTCTCTCATAGAAGTCTGTTAGACGAAAAAGGAAACTGTTCGAACCTTCATCAAGCGTTTCCGTCAAGCATGCCTAAGGTTACCTCCGAGTATGCCAGAACATGCACTCATTGACTCCTGCAGCATGAACATGACCCCTGCAATCAAACTCTGGCTCAACTCCTCTCCCCTCTTGATTGGAGTTCATTGATTATCGAAGCCGAGGCCGCTGAAAAGAAGGCACGTAATGCTCGCCTTCTGGGGGTTAACTTCCCCACCTTCGACGACAAAGCGAAGCGGAATACTACCAACAATAGTGGGCGTGAGGCAAAAGGGAAGCAGGCATTGACTGTCAATGCTTCAAAAAGTACGCAGGGCCCCGCTCAGAAGCCTCCACTTGCACCGAGACTAAAGATGGTCTACTCCTTCAATGATGAGGATACCTTACAACTCTTCGAGATGCTGAAGCAGAGCGACAAAATCAAGTTGCCTGATCCAAAGTGTCCTGATGAGGTGGGCAGAGTTGGCGACCCGAGGTACTGTCACTACCATCGGTTCGTTGGACATCCAACTCAAGACTGCAACATCCTCAAAGACTACATACAGTGCATGATCAATGCGAATGTCATCTCAGTCGATTACGAGGAGAAGACAGTCTCGGCCAACATGGTGTCGCTCTAGTTCGGTGCCTTGCCGCCTACCACAGCTCGAGATGGTGTTGTCCCCATCCTGAAGGCGACAATGGAGGTGGTCAACCTTCCGCCAGCTTGTGACAACGCAAGTGGACTGATTCCACTCACCACACCTCGAGATGAGATCATGTGGGTTCATCCAGATCTCGCTCCGGAACTTACTCAGCCGGGGGTACGTTCTACCTCCAAGGCCAAAGGCAAGAAGATCAAGTCTTGCCAAATGGTGACTACCTCCCCTGAGGAGGCACTTCTTGTATAAACGCGTTCACAGCAGAACGCTCAACCAGAGGAGGCCCCTGTCGAAGTGGCACCTCCCGTCACCTCCTCCGCTGCTCCAGGAGAGGGTCTTTTCCAACCTCTAGCAGCTGACAAACAGAAGCAGAAAGAGGCTAGCTTCGACAGGCCTCTACGAAGAGACAATGCTTCGGGGTTAACCAAACCCAACAACTTCGACATACTGGCACAACTTGCTAGTTCCCCAGCTCGGCTGTCCCTGTTTGAACTCCTCCGTCTATCCAAAGACACTCGGGAGGCTCTCTGCGAAGCCCTGAAGGACGCTGAGTCTTTCATCGGTCAGGTCAAGCAGCCTGAAGACGATCCAACAGCATGTCCACACTGCCATAGTGTAGGGAAAATCATCCCCAACGTTACATTCACTCAACAGGACATGCTGCTCAAGAACAACAAGCACAACAGACCGCTGTATTACACAGAACATGTCGGTGCCATCAAGGTGGATCGAATGCAGATCGACCCTGGGTCTTGTCTCAGCATCATGCCCCGAACTTTGCTCTAGACACTGGGGATCCCGATGCATCGTCTGACGGCGTCCCACACTACAATCAGTAGCTTCAATGCCAGCAAAAGTGAGCCGCTGGAGAAGATTCGACTGAAATGTCATATCGGTGATCTCCAGACCTTGGTGACTTGTTATGTTGTGGATGCGGACGTCAACTACAACATTCTGTTAGGGCGCCCGTGGCTACACGAGGACATGGTGGTACCATCCACTCTCCATCAATGTATGAAGTACGTATCTACCAACATCATCGTCCGAATGGAGTTCGCTGATGTCGATCCCTTCAGAGGGAGGGATTGAAGCCTTCTTCACTGACTCGGACCTGTACAGGTCAATTCATTTTGAAGATGAAGCCAATGATGTCGATGATGAAGCTGAAGACGAAACCGACTTGGAGGCGGATATGATAATCAACGCTCCCTTGAAAGTACGACTCAAGGGGAAGCCACCTCAAACACCGGCTCCTATGGTGGCTAAACTTCGTGGGAAGGCACCAGCTTCTCTAGACGGAGCATCCACTGAAGCCCCCTTGAAGGTACGACTTAAGGGGAAACCTCCTCAAGTGGTGGCTCCCCTCGTAGCCAAACTACGGGGAAAGGCACCGCCGTCGGGACAACAACCGAGGCACCCCTCAAGGTGCGGCTTAAAGGAAGACCTCCTCAGTCATCAGCACCTCTCACCGCCAGGCCACAGGAGAAGGCCCCAGCGTCTTTCTTAGCACAAACCCAAGAGCCAGCACGGGTCAAGCTCCCGATGGACTCTCCTGAACTGCCCAAAGCTACTCCAGTGCTCACTGACGAAGAACTGGAGGAGTACATATCAGCCAATGTTGACGCCCCATCCCTCGATGATGTAATCCCTCGGAACAAAATTTCATATTTTATCAATAAAAGGGTGTCTTTCAATTATTCTAGTCTTCCACACTGGAATGCGATGTATACTTTAGATAATGCCCTGCAGTCGTTGCAAACACAAATAACGACTATTAATTATGTAAATCGAGTCATCCTGTACCAAGGAGTCTGTTACATAGTCCCGCCTCGGAACCAGGACGAGAGGCCTATCATCTTCGGCAAAGTCGAGCGTCATCAAGACCTTCCACCGGCAGAGCCAGAACTCGACACCGGCAGAATACAAATTTACCGGTACAATGATCGAGCCAAATATCTCAACCAAAAGATGGGTTACAACCTGAAGAGCGGCCAGGGTCTGAACTATGGCAAAGGTCGACATCTTCCCTTACGACTTCCCGTGCCGAAAGGAAAGTCGCAGGACTATTATCACCGTACTCGACGGGGGGTGGGCTACGTCACGCCTCCGACAACGCCGGAGTGTTCAGAAGCAGAGGATGTCACACATTCTCACTCGTCTGAAGCTTCTACTTGGGACTCTGACACTAGCATCGGCCCAATCTTCAAGAAAGTGCTGTCAGCCAACATGACATCCGTACATCCTTCAGAAGATGAAGACGACGACCAGGCAATAGAGTTCTTCGAAGAAGAACCCTGGGCTCAATGCCTAGGTGCGCAATGGGAATATCGCATTGAACTACGGGAACCCCCTACTGAAGACGAAGTCGAGCAAATCGACCTCGGGGATGGATCTTCCTCCAAATCTATCTTTATCAGCAAGAGCTTGGCTGGGGAGAACCGAGAATCCTTGGTCTAGCTGGTCAAAGAATACATCGACGTCTTCGTCTGGAGCTACAAAGACATGCCAGGCCTCGATCCACAAGTCGTGATGCATAGGCTTAATATCTCACCTGACGCTAAGCTTATTAAGCAGCAACAACGACGTTTTCGTCCTAACATCATGGACGCTATCGATAAAGAAGTGGATAACTTCTGGGCAGCGGGTTTATTCGAGAAGAACAACACCCGGACTGGGTAGCCAACGTTGTTCCCGTCACTAAAAACAACGGGAAGATCCGGGTCTGCATCGACTTCCGGGACCGCAACTCAGCTTGCCCGAAGGACGAGTTTCCGCTCCCGATCACTGATGTAATGATCGACAACACATGTGGTTTCGAGCGCATGTCCTTCATAGACGGCTACTCGGGCTACAACCAGATCAAGATGTTCCCAGACGATGAAAGACACACGTCATTCAGGACTCCGAAGGGGGTTTACTGCTACACAGTAATGCCCTTTGGCTTGAAGAATGCAGGTGCCACATACCAACGAGCAATGAGCACCATCTTCCGTCAGCATATCCGCAAAACAGTCGAGTGCTCGTTGACGATATCGCCGTCAAAAGCTGTCTTCGGGGTGATCACCTACAAGACCTGAAGATGGTGCTCATTGCGGGCGCATCAGCTTAAGATAAACCCTGCTAAATCCTTTCTTGGGGTTTCTAGTAGAAAATTCTTCGGCTTCATTATCACTGCAAAGGGCATTCACATCGATCCCTAGAAGAGCAAAGCCATCCTTGACATGGATCCTTCGAAGAACCTTAGAGAACTTCGAGGCCTACAAGGACGTCTCGCATACATCCGTAGGTTTATTGCAAACCTTTCCGGGAAATGCCAACCCTTCACCATGCTCATGAAGAAGGGAGTCTCCTATGTCTGGATGGAAGAATATCAGAAAGCTTTCGACGACATCAAAGCTTATCTGACGAGTCCCCCAGTTCTGGTGGCACCCGTCGCAGGCAAACCATTCCTGCTCTACGTCCGTGCAATGGACCATTCCCTTGGCGCTTTGTTGGCCCAAAACAACGAAGCGGGCCATGAGCAGGCTATCTACTACCTAAGCAGGACAATGGTCGGGGCCGAATACCGGTACAATCTCGTCGAAAAAGAATGTCTAGCTCTGGTGTTTGCCATCCAGAAGACTCGCCATTATGTCTCGGAACAAACAATTCATGTCATCTTCCGAGTCAATCCACTCAGAGTCCTCATGACAAAGCCAGGGACACTAAACTCCCGATTGGCTACTTGGGCGATACTATTGACACCATATGACATGGTATTCGTCCCGTAAAAGACAGTCAAAGGCCAGGCTCTGGCTAATTTCCTAGCAGTGCACCCAATTCTGGAATCCTCCAGACTCTGTGAAGACATTCCCGATGAAGTGCAAGAATCGAACATCACCAAAGGGAACCTCGTTTGGCGGATATTCTTCGATGGTGCCTCTAGAACTGGCTCCAAAGGCCAGATCATTGCAGGAGTGGGGGTGGTCCTAATCTCCCCCGACAAGCTGGTCATCCAACGTGCCTACTCTCTTTCAGAGCCGTGCTCCAACAATGTCGCGGAGTACAATACCCTCTTCATGGGACTCCAGTTGGCAAAGCAGCTGGGGGTAGATTACCTCGAATCTTACGGCGATTCAAAACTCGTCGTCAATCAAGTCCGAAGGCAATACGAGGTCCGCCATGAAGACCTCATCCCCTATCACAAAGCAGCGTTGGACATTATCGCAACGTTCGCTGAGTTTTTCATAGAACACATGCCTCGGCTGCAAAACTTAGAAGCTGATGCTCTAGCTGGCCTCGCAGCCTCATTGGCTGCACCAGTCGGGACTCAACACTTTATTACAGTGGTGGGTCAGGATTTGGCTTGTCCCAGAAACAATCTATGCATGCGGACAACTCATGCCATGGCTACAGATACCAGTATTAACGTCAGAGACTGGAGATTCCCGTTCATCGACTTTGCCGTCTACAGAATCCTCCCAGAAGACCCGAAGGAGGCAGTCTCAGTCAGAAGGCGTTCCATCCGGTTTTATTGCGATACAGCCATTAAAATTCTGTACCGACGATCCTACGATGGACTTCTCCTCTGATGTCTATCAAACGAAGAAGCTGCTGAAGCCCTTCGAGAAGCACATGACGGAACATACAGAGCTCATCAACCAGGTCCAAAGCTACAGGACCGACTCCGATGTATGGGCTATTACTGGCCCACCATGATAGCTGATACTGTCGAGTATGCAAAGAAATGTCGTGCTTGCCAGCGTCACGCCGACTTCATCCACAGACCGTCAGAGCCTCTACATCCTACGGTCGTCTCTTAGCCTTTTGAAGCCTGGGCTTGGACATAGTGGATCCGATCATACCTCCCTCATCCAGGGGACACCGCTTTATCCTAGCAATCACCGACTACTTCTCTAAATGGGCAGAAGCAGTACTATTGACAGAGGTGAAAAGCTCAAAGGTGATCAACTTTATCAAGCATCACGTTATCTAACATTTCGGGGTGCCCCGGAGGATCATCCACGACAACGGTCTACAATTCATCATCCATGCATTCAGTAAATTTTGCGACAAGAATCGTATCCAGAATGTGGCATCAACCGTCTATAATCCGGCAGCAAACGTATTGACTGAAACTTCTAATAAAACCATCGTCAAGCTACTCAAAAAAGTTGTGTCATCCAACAAGCGCGACTGGGATGAGAAGCTCAGTGAATGCCTTTGGGCCTATCGCACAACGGTACGGACCCCGACAGGCAACACACCGTTCTCCTTGGTCAATAGGAGCGAAGCAGTATTGCCGCTGGAAATCCAGATACCCTCACTCCGAGTGGCGATCACGAATCAGTTGACGGAAGAAGACAATCAACGTCGCCGTCTGCAAGAGTTGGAAGCGTTGGACGAAAAATGCCTCTTAGCTCAACTGCGCATCGAATTTTAGCAAGCCCGCATCTCACAGGCTTTCAACAAAAGGGTCAAACAGAGAACTTTCCAAGTAGATGACTTGGTTCTGACAGTCAGAAGACCGATGGTAATGACTCACAAGACACCGGGAAAGTTCGAACCCAAGTGGGAAGGACCCTTCGTCATAGAGACGGTATACTCAAACGGTGCTTGTGGTCTCGCTCAACCTAATGGGGACTTGTTCATGATGCCCATCAACGGCAAGTTCCTAAAGAAGTATCACTCCTGACATCCTTCAGAATGTACTATCCTCTCCCCAGAAGAGAGAACTTCGTGAACTTGACAAAATCAGGTTCACACCCCTTTCTTTGACATTCATGTGCTTCTGGGACCCAGCTGTTTCGTTGCATTTCTAGTAGAAGAACAACCATGTCCATATCACCTCTGAGTTGCTTCTCTACACCTTATTAAGCAGGATTTTACACGATGTAAGATCATGCTCGTTACTATGTTCACCATGTCTACATTACCTCTGAGTAAACATCCCGTACAACAATCCTCGAGTTGTTGCACATCAACCATAGAACATCCACGTCCATATCACCTCTGAGTTGTTCTATAAATCCTCTCAGAGATCACTCCTACCACGTCCATATCACCTCTGAGTAGGAAAACTCTAACATTTAGCCCCATATTTACCATGTCCACATTACCTCTGAGTAAATATGTCGGTCCTCTCTCTCAACTTATTATCCGTACCTAACACCAAGGTACGCCAAGGATGATAAGTCTACATAAAATCTCCAGTAGAATTATCCCATATTCAGTACGTCCATATTACCTCTGAGTAAATGTGTCGGTGTCCTCCATGAGTAACTTATTATCTGTACCTAGAAACCGAGGTGCACAAAAGATAATGGGTCCACCAAAAACATCACAGAAAGTGAACAAAGCAAAAGCCCTTTATTTCTTCGAAATAAGAAGTAAAAAAGACTATATTTGCAAAAGAAAAGAAAAGAGAGAACTGCGTCTCCAAAAAAAGGAACAAAAAAGAAGGAACATCTGCCTCTCTAAACCAAAAACGACAAAAAGGATGGAGGAACTAAGGATCGACAGACAACTCGTCAATCCAACGCTTCAAGTCCCGAGCTTTGGTCTCCACGGTCGCCAAGACGCGATGCTCAGCTTCATGGCACATTGCTTGCCTAGCCTCAGGACCAAGGTCAATAGCAAACTTGTCGTCCAGCTCCTTCTTCTGACAGATCAAGGAGGCCACATGGCGAGTGAACCTCGCCGTCTCTTCTATAAGATGGACGTGCTCAGCCTGTGCCCGTTCAGAATCGGCCAGAAGCTGAGCCCGTTGCTCTTGAAGAAGACGAATCTTCTTGTCAACTTCTGTTATGTTGACCTTCAGGGAGTCCCGCAGTTTGCCTTTCTCCTCCATCGATGAGGACAACCTCTGCTCCTTGGCTTCAGTGTCGGCCATCTCTTGAGCCCAGATAGCCATCGTATCGGAGTAGGCTGACTCAATTGCCGCCTCCAGCTTGCTCTGCTCCTCCTTTATCAAGGCAGAAAAGTCATTCCGTCGAATGTTCCATAGTTCTGTAAGACGAAAATCGAGCTCAGCGATAGAGGCTTCCAAGATCTCGGCAATGTGGTCATGGCCTAGGTAACTACGGATCTGCTGGATAAATGGGAGCGCCATGTACTTCGCAGTCGCAAAGGTTCCACCTTTGTCCAACACAGCCGACACTTTCCTCCGCAACATCTTGTATATGGCCTCGACCATGAATCTCACATATTCATCTGCGTTGGCCAATACTTGAGGCGTCATCACGGGAGTTACCGGAGCCACTACATGAACCAGGGGGGCAATTAAATCGGCAGCAGCCGCCATACCTGAGGCTGACGGCGCAACTACTGTTTGGCTCGTAGGAGCCTCAACCACCATACTTTCAGGGTCGGAGACCAGAGCCTCGGCAGTCACGACCTCTGAATCTCCCATCATCGGAGCCGAACCTCCAGGGGGACCCGACACCTTCCCCCAAGGAGAAGGAATAGAGGGTGTGTCGTCCACCAAGGGGCCCTTGCCCTTGTCTGAGCTAGCCCCAGACAACCTCATGACAATCGGGTCCGCCACGGTAGACCCTGCAGCAACATCTGCGACAAGGGGGGATCCTCCTACCATCGACGGAGGGTTTTCAGCATCAGGGCGTAGAACAGACCCCACCTTTTCCTCATTGGAAGCCGGAGTAGGACTCGGCAGACGAGTCACTTCCTCTTCACCAAGCTCAATCCCCGAGGCAGGAGTCAGACTCGACAAACGAGTCGTGTCTCCCACTGGGACATAAATAGGATCTGGCAATGGAGCATCCTTTGAAACTGGGTCCTCTAAATCCCTTCCAGGAGAGGGCTCAGTTGTCGACTCGTCGGCACGTTCTTCCCCACCTATTGCGGGATCACCCCCAACATTTTCTTCGGGGACGTCATCCGGGGAAGACGAGTCCCATTCTTCCTCCTCATCATGAGGGACTTGTCTGGCTACTTCTTTCAAAACCCCCGCACCAGTTTTGGGGGTTGGGCCACGGTAGTTTGCTTCACTCCCTGTGAAGATCCTGCTTTACCCCTCCGACGGGTTAACAGAGAGGAATCAACATCCTCAGGAGTCGCTACATCTGCGACGTCTTCTCCACCGTGGTCTAAATGGGCTGGAACGTCCACGGGGACATCATCCAAAGTCTCTTCCACCGGAGACGGCACAATCGGAGAGATACACTCATCAGACGAGCTTGGCACCTCCTTCGGTTTACTCGAACCTGGCCTCGAAGACCGGGGTTTATTCTTTAACACCTCCTGTAAAGAAGAGACGTATAAGCACAAGAGGAAAGACTGAGTCAGACATATGTTAATTTACATACCACTAGGGGAGCTGGTTCTGTTGGTGCCGCCAAAGGCGGTATTATGCCCCTATCCTTAGTGGCTAACATCGTCTTGGGCTTCTTGGGTGTCACGCCCCACTCCCGCAGGAGCGATCGTCCTCGCTAAGACGTGATGCCGTACGAGCCTAGTATAAACATTGAACACGCAGGAGCGATCGTCTTGGGCTTCGTGCAAGGCAGTTTCATAACGGCCGATTACATCGGCGGCGATGGGGTCGTCGCACGGAACTCCCAAGCAGAAACATTGAACACGCAGTGGAATTTAAAATCAAAACACAAGTTATTCAAAAGAACTCTTTATTGATATTGAACAATCAGATTACAATAGGCGCAAGCCATGATTACAAGTCTCTCGTGCTCACTTTTCTCTCATTTTACAAGTCACTCTGCTCTCTCTCATCTCTCGATATAATGCTTGAGCCAGCGGAAGCTTCGGAAGGCGATGTCCACACATTATGTACCGTATACGTCTTGATTTCACGCGGCCGCACGCTTCGAATCGCCAAGGAACTCCATGCCTCGACGCATCCAAGCGAGCTCCGCACCACGAGCTTCTACCTGCGCCTGCACATGAAAAACTATGTGGGTATCAGTACTCAACTATACTGGTGGAGTGAGCTCCTCGCCCACCCATACAAAACCGACACGTTTATTTTACTTTGTACAATACAAGTCCCTTTACGATTGTCTTCCTAGTCTTGCCTTAGGATCGATTTTTATGACAGACGCCTTGGCATACTTGTGTCTGAGGACCATGTCGTACTTGCAACAACAACGTTAACTCATACTCTGCCTCTAGACCCCTTCTCGTGCCAACAACGTTAACCTATCAAGTCGTGGTTGCCTTACGGCCATAATCAAGGACGCAACTCCACGATAGATCCCATTTCCGTGTGACCGTGCTACCTCCTTGAGGCAGTGCCTCGCCACATACTGATTTACCCATACTTGTGTTATGACAGCGCAGCCGTGCCTCATAATTGAGGTCGTGCCCAACAACTCAATGTAACTTCACCCAACTTGTCCTACGGTCCTTCTCGACTTAACTCGCTACGTCTAACCCAACTTGTGGAACCGGTGTTGAGAACTCAAGCACGATTGACTTATGCAACTCTATGCCAATGACTTAAAACTCGACGCCACATGTCGTGCCGAAGCACGGGCCTTTACTTAGCCAAACCCTAGGCCTCATAATACTTTGGGTGCAACCGAGCACACGTTTCATAACTCAAGTTATACCGTGCTTACACTTCCTTTGTTACGACCGACACCGTGCATGCGGATTCGCCGCTTAGCACGCCAATTATCTATATGAAAGGTCACTGGCACGACAAGCCATCGTGGATATAGCCTGGCAATCGGGACCCTTGCACCGCAGGTTGCGATCCCCGATGCAAGTCCCCGAACTACCGGTTGCTTCATACCCAGCTCGGCTATATCGTGTTTCCTTCTAGGCCGAGTCGGTCCCGTGGTCCCTGGTTGCCGCTCGAAGAAACATCGTCCTTGTCGACAAGTTGTCCATGACCACACACCTACGAGACATCTAAACTCACGTAAATTCATGGCCTAATTTGTTGGTACGATTGGAACAATACTTAGCACTCGTGCTCTGAACCATACTTTACATAACGTGCATTCGGGACCGTGAGACTCCCAACCGAGGGACCGCCTCATACTTCTTAACGTGCATAGGAACGTGAGACTCCCAACCGAGGGACCGTCTCATACATCAGGGGACGACTACTGCATAGCCTTCCAACTTAACTTGAACCAAACGTGTTCCTTAAATGCTATAGACCGTGGCTAACTTTATATCGTACCGACCGTGGCTCGTGCCTTAGACAGACCTTGTTCTCTACGCGACGCTGTCGCTCAAGTCATATAAGTTATACGACGAGCCTTGATCTCGAGGGACTACACGACTTGACAACCGCAGATAGAGTGGGACAGTGCTAGAAATGGCTTTGATAGCCTAGCATAACTCTTGCCTAACTTTTTCAGGCAACGACTCGACGAGCAAAGGCTACGTCGAGCTTTGCAATCGAGGGAACGTGTCGTGCATGCATTCGACTTGAACAACCAAGTTCCCGGATGTCTAGACTTAAGCCAAAAGCCGTACAAGACGACTTAACTCACGGGACGTGCAAAGGCTATGCCAAGCCTTGGACGACGGGACCGTGCATGCTTTATTAAGCATTCATGCGGGCGACGTCTATGACTTAGGCCAATTCAAGCGTTGGGGCAAAACGATGGGACCGTTCATGCTTTATCAAGCATTCACGCGGGCGACACCTATGACTTAAGCTAATTCGAGTGTCGTGGCAATTTAGCAATTTAAACCAACTTTCTTCTCCCAAGCCACGGGACGAAGGATTCGAGTGTCACTTTGAAAGCACGCTGAACACACTTCTAAGACGGCCGTGGGACCTTTTCCAAGTTATAGCATTTATTATATATATAAGCCGTCGGGATTATTCCCTTAGCTATGTGCGTTCGTAGCTTTTATATTAGCCTACTTGTACAAGTTGAAAACATGCGAGTTATTATGTGAAGGCTAAGATGAGGCAAGTTCACCGAAACTACCCCACCTGAGCGATGAGTCGCCTCGACCGAGCGAGCCTTCGAGCAGCCGTTGCAAGGCTAAGTCCGAACGCCGTCGGCGTTTCGATTCCTCCGATTGACTTTGCGGAACGGGGCACTACAACATACACCACTCAGAACAAGTCTCGTCCTCGAGACTTTCCTGAAGGCAAGCTATCCTACCATTTATATGGCCAAGACTTAATTGTGCCTAGACACGGAGCTATAACCGTCGTGCGAGATACTCCATAACTTATCATGCACACTCCGTCTACGCGTTACTTCGATTCCAAGCTACGCTCGTACTACTTTCAATCTTTTCCTTTAACACGATCTCAAATCCTCGACACTTTCCATTCCCCAGGTCTCGCTAGAACTCAACGTATCACTTGGCCGGATCGTGCACGCATTCCAGGCGTCCCCAAAATACATGCATGCAGCCAAGCCGCATGATAGAGAATTCGTCGTTCTCACTCGAGTCGCATCGTGCACATACTCAAACGACCCTGAAATATATGCATGTCAGCCGAATCTCGTGAGGGGTATTCCTATAATCTTGATTCACCCTATCCATCCATACCAATCCTCAAGATCAATCTTTCGATTGCTAACTCTTGAAACAGGGGCGTATCGCCTAACCGCTACGCCATTTCTCAAGTCTAAGTCAATGTCAGGATTGGAATCATAGTTCCCCAACAATAATGCCAATACTGACCCCAAATCTTAGGGTCAAACCAAAGTCGATAGTACGGATTTTTCTACCCAAGCTCGCGTCACTCAGATTTCTAAACATCGAGCACGATCACCTAATTCGCATCGAAGTACTCGTTGTGCATATTCGATTCTGTTTCAAATAACCAATTCTAACCAATTCATGCATTCGATCACGAGGTCGTCTAGCTCGACAAGATGTTGCGCCCCAATCTCACGCGAGTCCGATTATCCACGGTGGTTTATGAATCACCATGCGACGCTCCCGCGGAATAATCATTCTCATCGGGGCGTAACTATTGCTTGCGTCTAGACTAATTCATTCTCGATACGCGGATTGGACCTACGCAATCCTCAAATTCGACCGTCATGCACGCTAAGTCATTCTCGAGTCCACCTTCGCGTCAAACCACAAGTCGAAGCACACAAATTTGCCACGCCATGCTAGTTCAATCACCCCCGCTGTATGAATCACCATATCAGCGCTCATGCGGAGTGATCGCCCCAAATCGGTGTGACGCATGTGCGAGGCTGGAGTCGCGCTCGCATAAGACAAGAACGTCAACGTTGTGGTTATTGACGAAGCAAATCCAAACATATCATTTTCATCCAAGTCAAGATTCCAATTTGATAGTCTGACCATCATTCATTTAACTAGAAAATCCTCGAGCCACGTCTATATTTTCCTCAACACGTTTCAATATCCCGAGTATTGCATCCAGCGAAACAATGACATTTTACACGATCGTCATTCCTCGAATCAGAGTACCCCCGAGTTATCGCACATCGATCTTTGATACGCCTCAATACCATCGATGATGTACGTAACCTGACGATCTTCCTTTCGCAACGAACTCCGAGTCGTGCAACGGATGCTATTGTCCGATTTGGATATACCACGATTCCATTCGATCGAATCCGAAATCACATGTGCGATCCTCTAGACTTCCTCGATCAAGACATTCATTTTTATTCATCGTTCCGAATCGTTTTCTAACTCGCGTTGCCCATTCACAAGTTGTTCGAACGACATCTCGTTCGGGACATTCGAAGTCATGACCAACTAAGCGTGATGCGTTCTAAGGCTCTGCGCGATCGCATCGCCTTGCCGACATACTCGTGTTATCTCTAATCCTCAATTTTCGCTCGAATGATTTCCAAGACAAACCATACACCACTCGGATTCGAGCCATCCAATCTAGTCCTCAATCACGTTCGCACAACTCACTAATACATCTTTCAGATTCATTCGGCGAATCTCTAGCGTAATCACTCATGTCGTATTGATGCACTAAGTCGTTCACACTATTCCTCAAAATCCAAACCAATCTTCCGAGTACACCTAAGCGCTAATTCGATAGCGTTCCTATCGATATACACTCTAAGTGTATCTCCGTTACCGACCGAGCGATACTTGATATTGCTCGCGACTCGATTGCACCAAAAAGTTGGGGTGCGCGACACACGGCACAACTTAGCCAAAAGGCCGTGTGCATAGCCATCTCGTGCGGACAATACTCGAGTTTGCACGCTCATTTGCTAATGTCGACGTAGGACTAGTTGGGCACGCACGCGACTTGCTAACTTTAGTACATGTTTTCTATCAAGTCAAGTTTGACACCGTTCGGCACAAAGGCCATTGTCTATCGATGCGTTCGATTGAACGCTTGAACGAGCTTTTGAAAATATGTAAACTTATTGTATGGACATGCCGAAGGACATTCGAGAGAGATCGCACACTTCTTTTTCCAACGACGAGCTTTCAAAACTAAGATATCGACATGAAGTCCAAGGACGTAAAGCCGTGCTCTGATACCATTATGTCACGCCCCACTCCCGTAGGAGAAATCGTCCTCGCTAAGGCGTGATGCCGCACGAGCCTAGATTGCGCTCGTGCAAAGCAGTTTCATAACGGCCGACATCGGCGGCGTCGGGATCATCGCACGGAAGTCCCAAGCAGAAACATTGAACACGCAGCAGAATTTAAAATCAAAACACAAGTTATTCAAAAGTACTCTTTATTGATATTGAACAATCATATTACAATAGACGCAAGCCATGATTACAAGTCTCTCGTGCTCACTTTTCTCTCATTTTACAAGTCACTCTGCTCTCTCTCATCTCTCGATACAATGCTTGAGCCAGCGGAAGCTTCGGAAGGCGATGTCCACACATTATGTCCCGTATACGTCTTGACTTCACGCGGCCGCACGCTTCGAATCGCCAAGGAACTCCATGCCTCGACGCATCCAAGCGAGCTCCGCAACACGAGCTTCTACCTGTGCCTGCACATGAAAAACTATGTGGGTGTCAGTACTCAACTGTACTGATGGAGTGAGCTCCTCGCCCACCCATACAAAACCGACACGTTTATTTTACTTTGTGCAATACAAGTCCCTTTACGATTGTCTTCCTAGTCTTGCCTTAGCATCGATTTTTATGACAGACGCCTTGGCATACTTGTGTCTGAGGACCATCTCGTGCTTGCAACAACAACGTTAACTCATACTCTGCCTCTAGACCCCTTCTTGTGCCAACAACGTTAATCTATCAAGTCGTAGTTGCCTTACGGCCATAATCAGGGACACAACTCCACGATAGACCCCATTTCCGTGTGACCGTGCTACATCCTTGAGGCAGTGCCTCGCCACTTACTGACTTACCCATACTTGTGTTATGACAGCGCAGCCGTGCCTCATAATTGTGGTCATGCCCAACAACTCAACGTAACTTCACCCAACTTGTCCTACGGTCCTTTTCGACTTAACTCGTAACGTCTAACCCAACTTGTGGAACCGGTGTTGAGAACTCAAGCATGATTGACTTATGCAACTCTATGCCAACGACTTAACACTCGACGCCACATCTCGTGCCGAAGCACGGGCCTTTACTTAGCCAAACCCTAGGCCTCATAATACTTTGGGTGCAACCGAGCACACGTTTCATAACTCAAGTCATACCGTGCTTACACTTCCTTTGTTACGACCGACATCGTGCATGCGGATTCGCCGCTTAATACGCCAATTATCTATATGAAAGGTCACTGGCACGACAAGCCATCGTGGATATAGCCTGGCAATCGGGACCCTTGCACCGCAGGCTGCGATCCCCGATGCAAGTCCTCGAACTACCGGTTGCTTCATACTCAGCTCGGCTATATCGTGTTTCCTCCTAGGCCGAGTCGGTCCTGTGGCCAAGGGTTGCCGCTCGAAGAAACATCGCCCTTGTCGACAAGTTGTCCATGACCACGCACCTACGAGACATCTAGACTCACGTAAATTCATGGCCTAATTTGTTGGTACGATTGGAACTATACTTAGCACTCGTGCACTGAACCACACTTTACATAACGTGCATTCGGGACCGTGAGACTCCCAACCGAGGGACCGCCTCATACTTCTTAACGTGCATAGGAACGTAAGACTCCCAACCGAGGGACCGTCTCATACATCAGGGAACGACTACTGCATAGCCTTCCAACTTAACTTGAACCAAACGTGTTCCTTAAATGCTATAGACCGTGGCTAACTTTATATCGTGCCGACCGTGGCTCGTGCCTTAGACAGACCTTGTTCTCTACGCGACGTTGTCGCTCAAGTCATATAAGTTATACGACGAGCCTTGATCTCGAGGGACTACGTGACTTGACAACTGCAGATAGAGTGGGACAGTGCTAGAAATGGCTTTGATAGCCCAGCATAACTCTTGCCTAACTTTTTCGGGCAACGACTCGACGAGCAAAGGCTACGCCGAGCTTCGCAATCGAGGAACTTGCCGTGCACGCGTTCGACTTGAACAACCAAGTTCCCGGGTGCCTAGACTTAAGCCAAAAGTCGTGCAAGACGACTTAACTCACGGGACGTGCAAAGGCTATGCCAAGCCTTGGACGACGGGACCGTGCATGCTATATTAAGCATTCATGCGGACGACGTCTATGACTTAGGCCAATTCAAGCGTTGGGGCAAAACGATGGGACCGTTCATGCTTTATCAAGCATTCACGCGGGCGACGCCTATGACTTAATCTAATTCGAGTGTCGTGGCAACTTAGCAATTTAAACCAACTTCCTTCTCCCAAGCCACGGGATGAAGGATTCGAGTGTCACTTTGAAAGCACACTGAATACACTTCTAAGACGGCCGTGGGACCTTTTCCAAGTTCTAGCATTTATTGACCCGTCGGGATTATTCCCTTAGCTATGTGCGTTCGTAGCTTTTATATTAGCCTACTTGTGCAAGTTGAAAATATGCGAGTTATTATGTGAAGGCTAAGATGAGGCAAGTTCACCGAAACTACCCCACCTGAGCGATGAGTCGCCTCGACCGAGCGAGCCTTCGAGCAGCCGTTCCAAGGCTAAGTCCGAACGCCGTCAGCGTTTCGATTCCTCCGATTGACTTTGCGGAACGGGGCACTACATTGGGAGCCGACGAATCTGCCTCTGTCGAAGCACGCCTCTTCAGCTGACTTGCCACGAGCTCCTCTCGAAAACCTCCCGTTGGTACTGCAAGGACAACCCTGAAAGCTACCATGTCAGGCGGACGATACGCCCGAGCCTTCGCCAGCATACTCCTGTAGATTCGAGTTGTGTCCTGACAGTGAAACTGGTCTCTCGGTCACACCCAGGAGGAACAGTATTCATCGCACAATAGAGCTTCACCGCGGAATAACAGATATGCGGCTGAGGATTGTGAACTGGCAAGGAGAAATGCACTCCCGTGCACCCGACATTATAATATTGCCATCCCCGGGCTCCATCCAACAAACTCCCAACGAACCCCAAAGAATTGCTGGGGTTTCTCAGCATTAATTGGGTATAGCCGAATTGACGTGCGAAGCGACTTGGCAGGTACGGTTCTAAGAAACAACGATTCTTATTCCGATACACTAGGTGGGAAGGCCGAATGCTCTGCAGCCAAGGAACCCCCACATTGGCAAAGTGATCGCATCCTCGCCAGAGTCCTCCAGCTCCTCATCTGCCTCACAGCCATTGAAAGTTGGGGAACCTTTATGATCTCCCATCCCTGGAGGTAGGACAGAACTCTCCTACAGACAGGCACGCCTGTATGCAGCCACTTCCGTTTGTAGAAGCGTCGAATAAAGGCGTCACCAGTAACATGTTCCTCCTCCGACCCAGGAGTCATTGTATTCGGATGGTGCAAGATCAACCACCCCATCAGATAATGAAAGTGCAACTCCGCACTTAGGAAATTATCCCTCTTGCCTATCTCATTTATCACAATATTCGTGAACTCCCTGAAACCCCGCTTCAGGATGCAAACCATAGCGGGAAGTAGAGCCAAAGGATGACCAAAGACCAGCTTTACAGTCGGCAAAATAAGATTCCTGGACATCCTCTCCACGGAACCGGAACCACCTGCAAATACGTTGTCGCGGAGCCATAACATCAGATAGGACGTCAACTCGGCCTTTGGAGACATCCTATGAGCACAGTGCCAAAAGCAGCTATAGATGTGCTCAGATGGCTCATGGCTCTCTTTTTTACGAGGGTTCTTCTCGTTGAGTCTGGTCATTTCAGCAAGCACATCAGCATGGGTAAGCCCCTGGGGAGTGACCAAACGGATCTTCGAGGGGTCCGCCAAGTCTTGCTTGAAGACATACTCCCTCCAAACGGTCATATGAGGCTGTGCCCCACCTTTTTCCCTTTGCTGGGCCATGTAATGATGGCTCGCAACTTCTTTGAAGACTGCCATCATGCAAGAGTTCTTCTCTTCTAAAGCCAGGAGCTCCTCGTTTGTAGGGAAGTACTCCTCATAGGGTTCAGACCCCCAAGGAAGCTTCGAGACTTCATACATCTCGTGCAAAGCTAACCCTAACTCCCCTACGGGAGTGAAGAAGGTACCGGTGTGAGTGTTGTACATCTCTAAGAGAGCGAGAAACATCGGCCGGTTTATCTCTATGCCCCCCTGAGTAGCACGATGCGCGGCAGCCAGACCAATCTCTCTGAGTTTAGTCTTAAACTTTGTCAGAACCCAGAGTGTCAGCTCTTCCCACTTCTGCACATAGTGGCACCAACCCTCAACCCGAAATTCTCCCTTCGGGTACGAGATCTTGGCCTCCGCCATGCGATTAACAAAGGTTGAGGTATTGAAGGCGAAAATGCCAGGGGGACATCGCTGTATATGCTCCCGGGACGCAGAGTTCGCCAAAGATAGGAAGTTCCAGCCCGCATAACGGCCAAGGCATCCTTCTGGTTAGAGGTTGTATCAATCCGTATGATGCCGACCACGGCCCCTCCTTGAGATGGAGTGAGCTCCCACTTCATCCTCCTCTTGGAAGCCAGATTACAGAAAGCCGTCAAGGGCAACTGACGTTCCAGCTTCGAGATGTACATATTCACATCCCTTGCTTCGAAGAACCAGTCTTCCTTGATCTTTAGCACTTTAGCTTCGGTGGAGGTCAGACGGTCACCGAACAGGAATTCCGGTTTTAAGAAAGATATGTCATATGCAGCAGACTCAAGTTCCCTCTCCATCATACGCTGGAGGACAGTGCAGTGCTGGTCGCAAATCTGGGCTATTCTTTCTGGGGGCTAGTCCAGCATAATGGTAGCCTTGGCTGGATTAACAACCTCTTCGTTAAAGTCCAGGCCCATCTGACAGAGCACAGGGTCTATCAGGACTTTATTCAGCGAGGGATGGTCATCGACACTGTCACGCAAAGCAAAACAAAATAGTCAGTCAAGATCAAAAGCCCCTCCAACAAAAGACTTAGAAGCTCAAAACGAGCATCTAAGATGCATCAACAATCTGGCGCATCAAATGGGTCGAAACCCATGCACACAGATGGAGCCTCATCAAAAACGCACATGATCAATATCCAGGCGCACTGAAGAGAAGCTTTGGCGCATCATCAGGACCTAAGTCCATACGTGTCAGCAGAAGAAGCTTCGGCGCATCATCAGGACCTAAGCCCATGCGCGTCAGCAGAAGGAGCCTCAGCGCATCATCAGGACAAAGTCCATGCACATCAGCCTAGACGTGTCATCGGGATGCGACTTGTTTACAGTTACGTCCACGCGCCCCTAACAGTAGTGCAATGGAGCGAAGACACCAACGCAAGATAGTACCCACCGACCACTTCCGACCGTATGTCGGCCTGCGTCGCCATGACGACGGGGGCTGTCACGACCCGCACCCTGATTAGGGGCACGAGAAGCGGTTACGTCCAGCCTACGCCGCAGAATCGGCGGTAGAACGCTGTATATAGGGTCTGTAAATGCTACGTCTAAACAGATAAATGTACCTGTGCAGTATATACACTTCGAACGGAGGAATAGGGCAATACTGCCTCAATCACATAATCAAAACTAAGGTAGAAAGCATGGAAAAAGATATGATAGTAATAAACAGGAAACGAGTCCAGAAAGTATCAACAAGTCACAGCTAACACAAGTCCAAAGTCTCAGAAATATAATATAAGTACTACAACTGAAATATAAACTGCTGGCTCGCAGGCCAGGCAAACCTACTAACTAAGCTACTCCGGGTGGGCGAAGTCAAGAGGCTCTACTACTAAGCCTCTATCTAAGTCAAGCTCCTCGGTCTCTGCCCCGTAATAAGTAGGGCAGTCATCCTCTAAGTCATCTGTAAAATTTGTCAACGTATCCTGTCAGGAAAATGAGCAAGTACAAAACACCAACAGCAGTTCCATGTGAATTGAGAAATACTATAAGAAACAGTAATAATGAAATACAAGACAAAGAGTAAAGACGACTTGGGAACCATTCGAAAGCCGAGTTACAACCCTTAAACCAAACAAGGACCGGGGTTGTAACCCTTCTTCCGAATAGAACCTAGTCCCATAATCAAGTACGGTATAAAAGCAGGTAGAGCATATGAGAAATGAATCATAGCAGGGTGAAAGTACAGTAAGTAAAGCTGAAGCTGGAATATAAGACATGACAAATAAAATAAAAGTGGTTTGAATTATTAGAGTGATATGTGATCGGCTAAAAGGTAGCAATGCCGCATTATCCACTTGGCACGGCAATCCGCGGGAAACTCAACGGAGAATCATGCCGCCCAACCTGGATAACCGGGAGTGGTATCTGCGACACCCTACGTGGAGTGAGGGTGACGCTAGCAAAATATAGTTACAATGGGGTTTGATCACATACACCCAATAATTCCCCTATTTTTCCCCGAATAGTATAAATGGATCCGGTCATGGCACGTCATGACACGGGGTTCGAGAGCAGGTGATCAGCCTACTCCCAATATGTGTCTATATAAGTACAGGAACACGGAAATATCTCATACCCATATACCAAGAAAGTCCAGGAATAACATCTCATGTCCGGATCCGACGTATACTAGTCCGTGAACCGTCGTGTCAGGAATCAAGTATAACACTACAACTGAATCGGATATAGTAGATATCAAGACAATGAAAACTATCAGTGAATGTACTCGCCTGTGGTCCTGAGCTGATAGGGTGAACAGATGCTCAGAGCGATCACAGACCTAAGATAAGATACTATAAGTCAAACAGGACTAAATGCTGAAAAAGGAAACTAATACAAGCCATGAATGCAAGTCTAAGTCAAACTAGGTCAATCTAGGTCTAACTGAGTCATACTAGGTCTTACTGGTTCATACTAGGTCATACTAGGTCACTGGAAGTCATTCCAAGTCAAACTAGGTCAATCGGGATAAACGGTTGACTTACAATTGACTTCGGTCAAAAAGTCAACTCTGGTCAACCCTGGTCAACTATGGTCAACTATGGTCAACTCTAGGTCAAACCTAGGTCAAACTGGTCTAATGTTGACCAACTGTTGACTTTCAGTCAACTGGTCAAGTCTCGGTTGGTTTCGGTCAAATCGGGTCGCTTTAAGGCTAAGTTTGACCTTCGGTTGACTTTTGTTGACTTTTGGTCAAAACGGTCAACCGACGTCAAAACTAGTCTTAGAGTACCATATTTGATCATTACCAACCACGGGGATCAAGTTCTAACACTATCTTAGGCTTCTAACACAATATCCCACTTCTAGGCAAAAACTAGCATTTACCCTTTTTAGGGTAAATCCCGATACTTTGCCTAAAACCAATGAAACCTTACAAATACCCATGGAACTAACCTAGGCTCCTTAGGGTAGCTAGATATCAACCTATCTAAGGTTTACCTACCAAGAAAATTGGGTATCCTAAGTATCTAGGTCATGTTAGGATACGGGGTATAGGTTTACCCTATTACCTATTTCTACGTCATGAATTTACCCTTCTATCTACCACACTCACCCACACTCATACACAACACTCACACACAACACCTCACCCTCACATAGACCTCTCTACAAGTCTCCTAATAGGTTTCCTACTAGTTTGCACATAGGCTAACTATAGGCACTCACTAATAGGTTCTCACACACACACACAACTCACAAATACTCCTCACAACTACACACACACACAACTAATTGGACTGTTTTTATGGACAGCCCCTAGCCCTTCACAAATATCACACAACCATCACCATTATCTACATATATTCCCACATAAACCACACCTATATATATATCAATATATATATATTTTTTTTTGGAACCAGGTAAATTGTTTCTGGAATCGCTCCCATTGGGATTCGAACTCTTGACCACTCGGGCCGCATGCATCTCTCTTAACCACTAGGCTAGAGGTCATTTGCATATATATATATATATATATATATATATATCAACATATATAATACTAGTTGTATACTTAAATGGAGTTGAACTCCCAACCAACTCCCAATCAAAACTCCCACTACAAATCTGAACCAAAAATCTGGGAGCATTTCTCCCCCTCTAAAACACCACACAATCACTATATAACCATATAAATATACCCCTTATATAACCATATATATAATATATATCAATATATATATAGATGCATAAAACTAATTGTACATAAGCATTAGCTACCAAAACTTAACCAAAACTCCAACCCATTACAATCAGGCCGAACACATCACAGCCCCTATATGCCCCATACAACATCACAACATCACATAAATTAATCACCATATATATATATATATATATATATATATATATATATATATATATATATATATATATATATATAACTATATATATACCAAAACACATAGAAATAATATGATACATTAAGATACTCTCATGGATCATCTCTACAACATGTAAAATCTGAGATTAAATGAAAAAACACACAAAAGCAATATTTAAACATCATTCATGGATCAAAAAGGAGGATTTTTCCTAATAGGACATAAACCTACAAGTGGACACTCCTAAAAATGTCTAAAGGACACAAAAATGGTTTCTAATGATGGTATCACCCTAAGAATCATCATGGAGGGTTCCTACATGATCTACATGAAAAAGAATAAGTTTTGGGGAAGAAATCACCTTGGTTTGAGAGCAAAAATCAATGGAGCTTTCAAAAGCAAATGGAGCCTTTGGAGAAGAAGAAGAAATTGATTGGAATGAAATGATAAAGTAATTTTCTCTCTCCACCCTATATCCATGATGTGGCCGGCCACCCCTTGGATTTTGTCCCATTTGATTAATTACAAGTTTGCCCTCCAATTAATTAAATGGTCCAAAAATGGGAAATGGTTAAACCGGGGGTAGTTTAGTCAAACCGAAACCACCAATCTCTAACTAATAATTAACTAAAATAATGGTCTAGTCTCTAACCAAAATATCTAACATGTGGGCCATGGTTAGCTAGTGTGTGGGCCCGCTAAGGTCAAAATACCCCGGGTCCCCGAAACAAGTCAAAACAAGTCGAAACGAATTGAAATTCGAACCCGATTCAAATAACCCCAAAATAATACAAATAATAAATAAATAATTTCAAAATAATTTTTAAAGTGGAAAATTACCAAAATACCCCTGTTTGTGAAAACTGGGGGTGACAAATCTATCCACCTTAAAAAAAATTTTGTCCTCAAAATTGAAACAAACATGCACTGAAATCACATGCAGAAAACAAAATTATACCTCAGGGCTCGAAGAGATAAGGGAATCGCTCCCGCATGTCGTCCTCTCTCTCCCAGGTAGACTCACCTGGAGAGTGATGCCTCCATGCAACGCGAACCAAAGGGATAACCTGGTTCCGGAGCACCTTCTCCCTACGATCCAGAATCTCTACCGGCTGCTCTGGATAGTGAAGAGTAGGCCCCACCTCGATCGCTGAATGGTCCAATACATGGCTGTGGTCCGCCACGTACCGTCTCAGCTGCGACACGTGGAACACGTTGTGTACCCCCTCCAGCGTAGGCGGCAAGTCTAGCCGGTAAGCCACTGCACCGACCCTCTCAAGAATGGTGAAAGGTCCGATGTAGCGCGAACTAAGCTTCCTGCCTCCGCCAAAGCGAATCGTGCCCCGTGTCGGAGAAATCTTCAGGAATACCAAAGCGCCAGCCTAGACATAAAACAAACTCAGAACACAGGACAGACAAAACACAAACAAGCACAAACAGGAACTGAAACTAACCTCGAACTCTAACGGTCTCCGGTGGCTATCGGCCCAATGCCGCTGCCTATCCTGAGCCACCCGAAGTCTGTCTCTAATCAGCCGGACCTTCTCCGCTGCATCCACCACCATCTCCGGTCCAAGCAGCACCCTCTCGCCAACATCGTCCCAAGATAAAGGAGTACGGCATCTCCGTCCGTATAGAGCCTCGAATGGCGACATCTCTATACTGGCCTGGTAGCTGTTGTTGTAAGCAAACTCTACCAGGTGAAGATGATCCTCCCAAGAACCCCCGAGATCTAGCACACACGTGCGAAGCATATCCTCCAAGGTCTGGATAGTCCTCTCCGACTGCCCGTCTGTCTGGGGGTGATAAGCAGTACTGAACTTGAGCGAGGTGCCCAAGCTAGCCTGCAAACTCCTCCAGAAGTGGGAAGTGAAACGGCTATCACGATCTGAAACTATGCTCACAGGGACTCCATGCAACCGCACGATCTGACGAACATACAGCTCTGCCAACCTCTCCGTAGACAATCCCACTTTGAAAGGCAAAAAGTGGGCCGATTTGGTCAATCTATCAACTATGACCCAAATTGCGTCTTTTCCTCCTGGAGACCGTAGAAGTCCGGACACAAAGTCCATGGTGATGTGCTCCTACTTCCACTCTGGAATGGGTAGTGGCTGAAGCAATCCCCCAGGCCTCTGTCTCTCGGCCTTCACCTGCTGACAAACCAAGCAGCGAGATACGAACTGAGATACCTCGCGCTTCATGCCGTACCACCAAACGTGCTCTCTCAGATCTCTGTACATCTTGTTAGCACCAGGATGCATAGAGTACTGAGAGCGATGAGCCTCCTGAAGAACCTCCTCCCGAAGCTCTCCACTCGGAACGCACAGTCTAGTACCGTGCCGCAGCGACCCATCTTCGGCAATGGAGAAATCCTCAAGCAACCCCATCTGCACCTGCTCCCTGATGCTCCCCAGGGCAACATCATCAAACTGCGCTGATCTGATCCTGTCCATCAGCTCAGAATGAATCTGCAAACCCCACATCTGCACCTCCATGCCTGGAATGATCACCTCGATTCCCAAACTATCTAGGTCAGCCAAAAGATGACGATCTGATGTCAGATACATAGCCACTGGATACCTGCTCAAGGCATCTGCGACTACGTTGGCCTTCCCTGGATGGTACTGCAAGGCGATATCAAAGTCCTTCATCAGCTCGAGCCAACGTCTCTGCCTCATGTTCAGCTCCTTCTGAGTGAACACGTACTTCAAGCTGTTGTGGTCAGTAAAGATCTCAACCCGCTCTCCGTACAGATAATGCTTCCACAGCTTCAAGGCAAAGATGACAGCGGCTAACTCCAAATCGTGAGTCGGGTAGTTCTTTTCATGATGACGTAACTGCCTAGATGCGTAGGCAATTACCTTCCCGTGCTGCTGAAGTACACAACCCAGACCCCGACCAGAAGCGTCGCTGTAAATCGAGAAACCACCGGTCCCAGACGGCAATGTCAAGATAGGAGCTGATGTCAACCTCTTCTTCAGCTCGTCGAAGGCGGTCTGACACTCCTCAGTCCAGACGAACTCCACGTCCTTCCTGGTGAGTCTAGTCATCGGCTCCGCGATCCGCGAGAAATCTTGGACGAACTTCCGATAGTAGCCCGCCAATCCCAGAAAGCTCCGAATCTCGGCAACCGTACTGGGCGTAGACCAAGACTCTACTGCAGCAATCTTCTTCTGGTCTACTGAGATTCCGTGCTCGGTCACAACATGACCCAGGAACTCGACTTGGTCCAGGAAAAACTCACACTTCGACAACTTCCCATACAACTGCTCCCTCAACGTCTCGAGCACAATCCTCAGATGCTCCTCGTGCTCCTCTGTCGTCTTCGAGTAAACCAGGATGTCGTCTATGAAGACCACCACGAACTTGTCAAGGTACTGATGGAATACCTTGTTCATCAAGTTCATGAACACAGCTGGGGCGTTGGTCAACCCAAATGGCATCAATGTGAACTCGTACTGGCCGTACCGAGTCCGAAAAGCTGTCTTCGGAACGTCTTCCTTCTTCACCTTCAACTGATGATAGCCGGATCTCAGATCTATCTTCGAAAACACCTTGGCACCGCTCAACTGATCGAACAAGTCGTCGATCCTCGGCAATGGGTACTTATTCTTGATAGTAAGGTTGTTGAGTGCCCTGTAATCAATACACATACGTATCGTACCATCCTTCTTCGGTACAAACAGGACTGGCGCTCCCCAAGGCGATGAACTGGATCTAATGAATCCCTTGTCCTGCAGCTCGTCGACCTGCTTCTTCAGCTCCGCCAACTCGCTGTTGTTGACTCTATAGACATGCTGCGAAATAGGCTCAGCACCTGGCACAAGATCTATAGAGAACTCAACGTCTCTATCCGGCGGCATCCCAGGCAACTCCTCGGGAAAAACATCCATGAAATCAGCAATCAATGGATGCGGCAATGCCTGCCCCGCCAGTAAAGCTCTGCAGAACCCATCTACCGGCTCAGCTGCTCCTCTGGAAAACTCAATCTCTGGCTCACCCGGCGGCCTAAACAAAATCCTACCACCTCTACAATCTATAGTAGCATGGTGCGCGCTCAACCAATCCATTCCGAGTACCACATCGTACCTCGGAAGGGGCATTACGAGCAAGCACGCACCCAAAACTCGGCCTCCTACAGTAACTCTCCGTCCCTTGCAGATATTGTTGACCAGGATGATGCCTCCCCCGGTCAATATCTTGCAAGTCCTACCCAAGGGTTCAGCAATAATATTGTGTCTCAGAGCAAAGAAGACAGACACAAAGCTATGCGAGGCACCGGAATCAAATAAGGTAAATGCAGGAAATGAATCGAGAAGAACATGACCTGCCACTACATCGCCTACTGGCTCTGCCTCCTCCTCTGCTGTCAGGGCAAACACTCTGCCCGCAGGGGCTCCCCTCTGGTGCTGCTGAAAACGCTGCTGCTGAGTCTGGAGTGGAAGACCCCTCTGCTGAACTACTGGCCCTCTAGCTGGCTGTCCTCTGTCCTGAACTCCCTTGCCTCCCCGAGTACGGCAGTCCCTCAGCTGGTGATCGGACGCCCCACAGTGTAAACAGGTGCCCAATCTCTTCCTGCACACCTCTGCAGTGTGCCCTGGCCTCCCGTAGTAACTGCACTGGGTAACTGGCCTCCGGCCCTGACCCTGACCCTGATGCTGCTGGGCACGCGCCGGTGCCTGCTGGATCTGCAACTGAGGCTGATGCTGCTGGAACTGCCTCTGCTGGAAATGTGGGCGCTTCGCTGGCCCTGCACTCGAACTGGATCCCAAAGCGTCACTGCTCCTCTTCGGCTTGAGGCCGAAGTCCTCCTCAGCAATCTGAGCCTCCATCAGGATCTGCTCAAATGTCGCGTCTCGTCGCCCAGATGTGCGAGTACGCACTGCATGGATGAGACCCCTCCTGAACTTCCGGGCCTTGCACCCCTCATCCTGAATCAGACTGGGTGCAAACCTGCTCAGGCGGAAGAACTCCGCTGCATACTCGTCCACTGACGAGCTCCCCTGCACCAAGCTAACAAACTGTCCCTCCAGAGCCGTCAAGGCTACATCCGGGTAGAACTTCTCCTTAAAGAGTTTCCTGAAGTCCTCCCAGGATATACCTCGAACCGACGCACGCGGATCCGTGCGGTACCATGTCAATGCTATGTCGAAGAACTGGCTCGCTGCAGAAGCCACCCATAGAGCTCTCGGAACCTCAGCCAACTCCAGACACCGCTGGACGTCCTCTAGCCAGTCATCCGCATATAGGATACCCTCGGTACCCCTGAAATCTCGCGGGTTCATCTTCCGGAAGTCGAGATGTGTACCGGGCCTCCTCTGGCCCTGCTGCTGTGCTGGTGCTCCCTCAGCTGTAGTCGGTGCATCCCTCTCCACTGCTGCCATGGCTAACTGGTGCGACTTCTCCATGGTCTGTCTCAGCACCTCTGTCTGGCGCTGCTATGTCTGCAACATCTGCTGCAGGAGTGCCATCATCCCCTGGGTGTCCGTCGGTAGCTGGGGCGGCGGTGGAAGAATGTCCGGGATGACCATAGACGGTCCCGCTGCTGAAGGTGGAAGACCTCCAGGGATCGTCGCTGCTGGTACTGCTGCTGCTGCTGCTCCCGCCGGAAGGGCAGGAACTGATGGGGCTGCTCCCCCAGCTGGAGGTGGAAGACCTCCGGGAACTGCCACCGCTACTCCTGCCTGAAGGGCATGAACCGATGCTGCTGTACTCTCTACTGTCGGTCCCGTAGCCGGAGGTGGAGGACCTCCCTGATCTGACCTCCCTGGAACTGAGCTAGGGCCCGCTGCCTGAGATCGTGTAACTGTCATCCTGAGGATAGGTTGAAAACAAGGAATCAATATGGCACATGATAGGAATATCAAAGACGGACAATTAAATTTAATGCAAAAGAATTTGTCATGGTAATCAAAAGATCAGAATCTCCTAACATGTGATTGAGTAACTCCTATCATACCCTAATCCTATATCCTAATCGCAGGCTCGTAATTAGCACTCTAAGTCGAGCACCATTACGAGTTCGCACTAGTTGCGACACTGACCTGCATGGGCCACCACAAAAACGTGTCACGACCCGCACCCTGATTAGGGGCACGAGAAGCGGTTACGTCCAGCCTACGCCGCAGAATCGCCGGTAGAACGCTGTATATAGGGTCTGTAAATGCTACGTCTAAACAGATAAATGTACCTGTGCAGTATATACACTCCGAACGGAGGAATAGGGCAATACTGCCTCAATCACATAATCAAAACTAAGGTAGAAAGCATGGAAAAAGATATGATAGTAATAAACAGGAAACGAGTCCAGAAAGTATCAACAAGTCACAGCTAACACAAGTCCAAAGTCTCAGAAATATAATATAAGTACTACAACTGAAATATAAACTGCTGGCTCGCAGGCCAGGCAAACCTACTAACTAAGCTACTCCGGGTGGGCGAAGTCAAGAGGCTCTACTACTAAGCCTCTATCTAAGTCAAGCTCCTCGGTCTCTGCCCCGTAATAAGTAGGGCAGTCATCCTCTAAGTCATCTGTAAAATTTGTCAACGTATCCTGTCAGGAAAATGAGCAAGTACAAAACACCAACAGCAGTTCCATGTGAATTGAGAAATACTATAAGAAACAGTAATAATGAAATACAAGACAAAGAGTAAAGACGACTTGGGAACCATTCGAAAGTCGAGTTACAACCCTTAAACCAAACAAGGACCGGGGTTGTAACCCTTCTTCCGAATAGAACCTAGTCCCATAATCAAGTACGGTATAAAAGCAGGTAGAGCATATGAGAAATGAATCATAGCAGGGTGAAAGTACAGTAAGTAAAGCTGAAGCTGGAATATAAGACATGACAAATAAAATAAAAGTGGTTTGAATTATTAGAGTGATATGTGATCGGCTAAAAGGTAGCAATGCCGCGTTATCCACTTGGCACGACAATCCGCGGGAAACTCAACGGAGAATCATGCCGCCCAACCTGGATAACCGGGAGTGGTATCTGCGACACCCTACGTGGAGTGAGGGTGACGCTAGCAAAATATAGTTACAATGGGGTTTGATCACATACACCCAATAATTCCCCCATTTTTCCCCGAATAGTATAAATGGATCCGGTCATGGCACGTCATGACACGGGGTTCGAGAGCAGGTGATCAGCCTACTCCCAATATGTGTCTATATAAGTACAGGAACACGAAAATATCTCATACCCATATACCAAGAAAGTCCAGGAATAACATCTCATGCCCGGATCCGACGTATACTAGTCTGTGAACCGTCGTGTCAGGAATCAAGTATAACACTACAACTGAATCGGATATAGTAGATATCAAGACAATGAAAACTATCAGTGAATGTACTCGCCTGTGGTCCTGAGCTGATAGGGTGAACAGATGCTCAGAGCGATCACAGACCTAAGATAAGATACTATAAGTCAAACAGGACTAAATGCTGAAAAAGGAAACTAATACAAGCCATGAATGCAAGTCTAAGTCAAACTAGGTCAATCTAGGTCTAACTGAGTCATACTAGGTCTTACTGGTTCATACTAGGTCATACTAGGTCACTGGAAGTCATTCCAAGTCAAACTAGGTCAATCGGGATCAACGGTTGACTTACAGTTGACTTCGGTCAAAAAGTCAACTCTGGTCAACCCTGGTCAACTATGGTCAACTATGGTCAACTCTAGGTCAAACCTAGGTCAAACCAAGGTCAAACTGGTCTAATGTTGACCAACTGTTGACTTTCAGTCAACTGGTCAAGTCTCGGTTGGTTTCGGTCAAATCGGGTCGCTTTAAGGCTAAGTTTGACCTTCGGTTGACTTTTGTTGACTTTTGGTCAAAACGGTCAACCGACGTCAAAACTAGTCTTAGAGTACCATATTTGATCATTACCAACCACGGGGATCAAGTTCTAACACTATCTTAGGCTTCTAACACAATATCCCACTTCTAGGCAAAAACTAGCATTTACCCTTTTTAGGGTAAATTCCGATACTTTGCCTAAAACCAATGAAACCTTACAAATACCCATGGAACTAACCTAGGCTCCTTAGGGTAGCTAGATATCATCCTATCTAAGGTTTACCTACCAAGAAAATTGGGTATCCTAAGTATCTAGGTCATGTTAGGATACGGGGTATAGGTTTACCCTATTACCTATTTCTACGTCATGAATTTACCCTTCTATCTACCACACTCACCCACACTCATACACAACACTCACACACAACACCTCACCCTCACATAGACCTCTCTACAAGTCTCCTAATAGGTTTCCTACTAGTTTGCACATAGGCTAACTATAGGCACTCACTAATAGGTTCTCACACACACACAAAACTCACAAATACTCCTCACAACTACACACACACACAACTAATTGGACTGTTTTTATGGACAGCCCCTAGCCCTTCACAAACATCACACAACCATCACCATTATCTACATATATTCCCACATAAACCACACCTATATATATCAATATATATATATATATATATATCAACATATATATATATCAACATATATAATACTAGTTGTATACTTAAATGGAATTGAACTCCCAACCAACTCCCAATCAAAACTCCCACTACAAATCTGAACCAAAAATCTGGGAGCATTTCTCCCCCTCTAAAACACCACACAATCACTATATAACCATATAAATATACCCCTTATATAACCATATATATATATATATATATCAATATATATATATATATATATATATATATATATATATATATATATATATATATGCATAAAACTAATTGTACATAAGCATTAGCTACCAAAACTTAACCAAAACTCCAACCCATTACAATCAGGCCGAACACATCACAGCCCCTATATGCCCCATACAACATCACAACATCACATAAATTAATCACCATTTATATATATATATATATATATATATATATATATATATATATATATATATATATATATATATATATATATATATTTGGAAAAAGGTAAATTTTATTCCAAAAGCAAAGTCATACTCATACAACATACATTCTGAGTGGGACTCCCACTCAGCACTCAACACTCATCTCTTCTCCATGGCATTTACATCAAACTCAATGTTATGAATAATGCCAACCGGGGGAGTGACTAGATCCTCAAAGATTCGGCAATTTCGCTTCCGCCAAACATGCCAAACCGAAGCCGCTAGACGAACTCTAGCCATGCGGAACCAGTCCTGACCTCGACCCCTGCTATCTCGTATCACCGGGATGATGTCCCCAAAGTATTTACCAGAGGCGCACACTCCCAAAATCCGACTCTGCTCCGACCAAATCTGCCATACCCAAGAGCACTCGAAAAATAAATGTCTAATAGACTCAGGCGCTGATGAACAAAGCACACATATGGGATCCGGCACTGTCACTCCAAAGGAACTCAGTCGATCCCTCGTTAAGAGGCGACCCAGAAGAAGCTTATAAACACACAGCTGCATCTTTCTGGCCAATCCCTTACACCAGACGAACTCATAGTCAGCACTCAAAGGAGAAGTGTGCCGGATAAGATTGTAGCAGCTACGGAACTGGAACTCCCCGGTTCCCGGAGATGCACCTGGCGGCTCCCAAATCCATCGATCCGCTGGCAGAGCCGGATCAATGGCTGTAGACATGATGAACCCACCCAGCTCCTCAGTGTACCGATATGAATCCGGCCTCCAGACTCCCTTCCGTAGGATCCGGCTACACTTCAGACCTCGCCTGTCCTCCGTGTGAGTCGCAGATCCTCTAATGTCTAGCAAAGACCGCCGATCCATCCATGGATCCCTCCAGAGATCCGTGCCCGACCCATCCTTCATAACCCTCCGGATAGCAGTCTTGAGCACCCCCTCTGTCTCAGAACAGTCTTGAACGTGACAGAATGGTTGTTATCAGGAGCACACGTCCAGAAATTGCCCTGCTTCACATATCTGTTGTGCATCCAGACCGCCCAAAGAGACCCCCTGCTAATGAAACTCCAGGCCAGCTTGAGCGCCGAGGCCTCCCTGATCTCCAGCAACGGCCGGAGCCCCACTCCGCCCTCCTTCCGGGGACGACATAGCTGCTCCCACGAGATCGTATGCATACCCCCCCTCCAAAGGAAATCAGCACAGAGACGCTCCACTCGCCGAATGGTAGCCACCGGAAGAAGGATGGACTGAAGCCAAAAGTGTGCCACGGCCGAGACCACAGATCTGATCAGCTCTATGCGTCCGCCAAAAGATAGACCAGCGGCTTGCCAGCCTTCAACTCTCCTCTGGACATACTCAACCAGGCCCTGGCAGTCCTGATCCCGTGCATAATTGACGGTGAGGGGAACACCTAAATAACGCACCGGAAGCTCACTCCTCGCGATACCCAGGGCATCAGCCCGCTCCTCCTGCTGGGAACACCGGGAACTGAAGTAGACCCGACTCTTATCCCTGTTCAGCTGGAGCCCCGAGAAGGACTTCAGATCTTCCATAATACCTGCCAGCGTCTGCAACCCCCTCATCGAAGGCTGGATGAAGACCAGTAGATCATCAGCATATATAAGGTGAGTAACTGGCGGGTCCATCCTCCGAAACAAAGGCACCAACCGACCATGGTGCACTGCTAGGTCCATCAGACAAGTAAAGTATTCCATCACAATCGTGAACAGGTAAGGGGACAGCGGGTCACCTTGCCTCAGCCCACGGTTGCTCTGGAAATAGCCGTACGGCACGCCTTGGATGAGAACGGAGAAAGTAGGAGTCGAGATGCACTCCCTGACCATCGCAACCCAGTGATCCGCGAATCCCATGGCAGACATCAGATGGCAAAGGAAGTCACGATTTACCATGTCATACGCCTTCCTCAGGTCCAGTTTAACACAAGCTTTCTCCCCACCCGGTCTGCTGAATCCCCTCACCATCTCGTGTGCCAGAAGGCTATGCTCAGCTATCGACCGCCCCTTGATGAACGCAGCCTGGTTATGGGAAATCAAGCCCTGCATAATTCTCTCCATCCGTCGGCACATAAGGTGCGTAATTATCTTGTAAAGATAATTACAACAAGCAATAGGTCTGAAATCAGTCAGAGCAGTAGCACCCTCCTTCTTAGGCACCAAGGTCAGGAAAGTATGATTCAACTCCTTCAAGAGCTTCCCTTTTGAAAAGAACTCCTGGACCACTTCCACCACCTGCATCTTCAGGGAATCCCAATGCCGTTTGAAGAAACCACTGCTAAAGCCATCTGGCCCAGGAGCCTTGTTGGGGTCAGCCCCCTTGACAATAGACTCCACTTCCTCCAGAGTAACAGGGGCAAGAAGGATGCTATTCCCGAATGGAGACACCAAGCGCTTCGTAACAATCTCTGGGAAGACGGACAGATAGTCAGACTGGAAATATAAATCAGAATAGTACCTGACAGCCTCGCCCTGTATCTCAGCCGGCGTCCCCACCAGAGTGCCATCCGCATCAAGAAGCTGGAAAATGTGATTCCGATTTTGTCTAGTCCGGATGACGTCATAGAAGAACTTGGAACACCGGTCCCCATCCTTCAGCCAGGAACATTTAGCCCGCTGAGCCGAGCTAATTTCCTTCTGTAGCCTCAGGATGTTGACTTCTCCGATCAGCTCCTTCTCTCTAGCCGCCAGATCTCCATTAAGCATGTCAGCTTGCATATGCTGCTGGACAGATCTCAACTCAGCCTCCTTATCTTCGAGAGTGGACTTGGGCAACCCCTGCACCCAACTCCTGAGAGCCCTCTTCGTGTCCTTGAGTCGGCGAACCAATCGGAATTGAGCCGTCCCCTCCTGTGCACTAGCCAAGTCCTCTGCGACAGCCTCCAGGTAGCCGTCCGAAAGATACCAACTGTTGTTATACCTGAACGGACGAGACTTCCCAAGCGGACGTGCAGAGAAACCAACTCTGATGGGGGAGTGATCACTCGTCCCAGCAGCCAGACCCTCCGCCGAAGAGTTGGGGAAGTGACGGAACCACTCCCCGTTGCCCAGAGCTCGATCAAGCTGGCAAGCAACCCTGTTGTGAGTCGCTTTGTTGTGCCAAGTCCAGATGAAGTCTGACCGAGACAGCTCTCGCAGCCCCGCAAGCAGGAGACACCTCTGAAAATCATATAGGATAGGATCCGGAACCGGCCGCCCACCCAGCTTCTCCCCACGGTACAGGAGAGCGTTGAAGTCCCCGACCAGGAGCAAAGGGAGACATGACGACCCAGCAGCTTCGGAAACACGTGAGATGTCCCTCCAAAGTGTCTTCCTTCTCCTTCTGTCATTGTGGCCGTATACCGCCCCCAGTAAGAACCGGAAGCCTCCCTTGTTCACGAAGGAGATGACGATCAACTGCTCCGTCATCAAGATCAAGTCACCATCCCAACTCTTCAGGTTCCAGCGTACCCAAATCCTGGCCATGTCACACAGGGCCAGATTGTGAATCTGGGTCCAATGAGAAGGGGTCCGCCGAGTAAGCGTCTTCTCCCCTTTGATTTTAGATTCTAAAATAACAGAAATGTCACACTTCTCTCTGTGGAGCACCCCACAAATCTCTCTCCACCTCCCAAGCGAACACGCCCCCCTCACATTCCAAGCGATAATGGCCATTAATTAATGAGAGGTTGGGCCCCTGAAAAAACTCCCGGAACAGCCCCTGGGGAAGGGGCCGCATCCGTCGCTAAAGGATCCTCTACCATATCCGTCGGCACCGTCTGATGATGAACGACCGGAGAAAGCACCAACGTCCAGGTCGGGTTGTCTACACATACCACCTCCTCTTTGTCTGAAGTACGACCCTCCATCGTGGAAGGGACATCCCGCAGCAGTCCGACCGCACGCCTCTTCCTGCAGTAAACCTGCCCTCCAGCCGAACCACCCTCCCCTCGTGCCTCAGACTCCGAAGCTGCCATACTTCTAGTAACTATACTACTCGGCTTCTGGCCAGATGATACCACCCCTCCCGCAGTGGATACAACGAGGCTCAACCCGACATCACTCCCCTGATTAGTAACCTCCTCCTCCTCAACCACCACCCCGCTATCAACTCTGTAATCCATATCACATGGTGCTTCGGGGGCTACACTCGGCGGGGTACAAGGCTCCACCGGGGGGCCAGCCTCTAAGCAGGCACTGGACAGATGTCCAAAACAAGAACATCGTGAACAGGTAGGCGGAACCCATTCGTACTCCACCTTCTGGGTAAGCACCTCCCCAGAAGGGAGCTCAAACTCCACCATCTTCGGGAGCTCCCCCCCTGCCCGAATCTCCACAAAGATCCTCGCGTACATCAACCTCGTGCGAAAGGTAGTAGCCTCATCCGCCTTGATCGGGTTACCCACCAGACTAGCCAGCCGCATCAACAGGGGAATGCTCCAAAACCCCACCGGGAGCTCGGGGAATCGGATCCATACAGGGATGGCATTCAGAACTTCCCTCTCGCATCTCAACTCTGGAGTCCACTCCTTGAGAATGATCAGTCGGCCGTCAAACGTCCAGGGGCCGCCTTGGAGGATCCTAGAGACATCCTCCGCCAGCCCGAACTTCACATAATAGAAGCCGTTCTCACGAGAGTAAAACTCCATACTCCCCTTAGGCTTCCAGACACGCGCTGCATATCCCCGGATCTGCCCGTAGAAGGGCTTATTGCCCAAGACATACAGGACGAGAGTGTTTTCCCAGTAAGCTGTCACCTTCTGAATTTCCTCCGCAGGAAACACCGCCCGATAACCACTCCCAACCTTGATCGGCGGGACGTACTCCATCGAAGAGGGGGATTTCGGTCCCACCGGTTTGTAGATCTCGGCCCAGGACCGTCCAGCCGGCCGAGGGGAAGCACCGATAGGACTTTGGGCAATCACCGGCCGGAAAGTCCCAGGTCCCTGAGCATCTAGATCCACTACCTTACTCTTCCCCTTATCCGCCGCGGACGCCTTCGGCCGCCAACCCATCGATCGCCCCGCAGACACCCCAGATCCACGGCCGGGCCGAGACCCTGTCCCGTTCGGACGAATTTCGGGCTGGCGATCCCGACCCTAACCCTGTCCGCCACTCAACTTTCCCCCGGTCTTCACCACCCGACGGCGCGTAACCGTCGTCCATCCTCTCCCCTCCGGCTGACTACCCAGAGATCCGGACCCCGCTCCGAATTCGAAGTTTGGATCCAATGGAGTCCCGATGTGATGAATACCCTTCCCCGTCTCCGTCGATCTCGACCCCACCCCCGGCCGTCGAGAAACGCCGTTGCTGCCACCAGGGGTGCCCCCCGACCCCTCTCCGGTACTCCCGCCTCCCCCCCCGGCCGCCTTGGGGGAAGCGCCTGTGCGCGCGCTGCTGGGGGGGTCCGCCCGACCCCCCGCCGCTGCCTCCCGCCCCCCTCCCCCCACCCCCAACGCCGGGAGGAGGGTCGCCCGTCGACGCCGACGTCCCCCCGCCGCCGGCCATGGGGTCCGGCGGCCGTGGGGGGAGCCCAAGTGGAAACCCTAGCCGGCCACGCGCGTGACCCAGGTCGCCAGCGCTTGATTTCATCTTTTTATATACACAAACTATATATATATATATATATATATATATATATATATATATATATATATATATATAGAATGATATATATATAACTATATATATACCAAAACACATAGAAATAATATGATACATTAAGATACTCTCATGGATCATCTCTACAACATGTAAAATCTGAGATTAAATGAAAAAACACACAAAAGCAATATTTAAACATCATTCATGGATCAAAAAGGGGGCTTTTTCCTAATAGGACACAAGCCTACAAGTGGACACTCCTAAAAATGTCTAAAGGACACAAAAATGGTTTCTAATGATGGTATCACCCTAAGAATCATCATGGAGGGTTCCTACATGATATACATGAAAAAAAATAAGTTTTGGGGAAGAAATCACCTTGGTTTGAGAGCAAAAATCAATGGAGCTTTCAAAAGCAAATGGAGCCTTTGGAGAAGAAGAAGAAATGGATTGGAATGAAATGATAAAGTGATTTTCTCTCTCCACCCTATCTCCATGATGTGGCCGGCCACCCCTTGGATTTTGTCCCATTTGATTAATTACAAGTTTGCCCTCCAATTAATTAAATGGTCCAAAAATGGGAAATGGTTAAACCGGGGGTAGTTTAGTCAAACCGAAACCACCAATCTCTAACTAATAATTAACTAAAATAATGGTCTAGTCTCTAACCAAAATATCTAACATGTGGGCCATGGTTAGCTAGTGTGTGGGCCCGCTAAGGTCAAAATACCCCGGGTCCCCGAAACAAGTCAAAACAAGTCGAAACGAATTGAAATTCGAACCCGATTCAAATAACCCCAAAATAATACAAATAATAAATAAATAATTTCAAAATAATTTTTAAAGTGGAAAATTACCAAAATACCCCTATTTGTGAAAACTGGGGGTGACAGGGGCGTCCTCCGTGTCGACCTACACAGGTTCCTTGCCCTTGCCCTTGCCTCGGCCAGCACCGCCTCGGGGAGTCTTGGGAGCCATCTCTCTAACGAAGAAGGAGGAAAAGCTCTGAAGAAGAAGACAAGTTTAAAGAAGAAGGAAAGAAGACCCCCTCTCTCCCTCAGTCGCCTATTTATAGGCTCGGTCACGCGTGTAAACCGATGAGGCGTGACGCTTCGTGTCTCGTGAAACTGACGGCTGTAAATCTTCTGAAGAAAGATTTTAGTAATCTTCTCAAAGTTCGAGGCGTTCTCTCTTCTCGAGAACAGCATGTGCCCCCATAGCATGCGCCCTCGCAGTTATACGCAAAAAAGGACATGCGTTCAGAGGTCATGCGCCCAGAGGAGGATATGCGCCCAAGATAGCTACTCATGCTTCTTGTTTAAAGTATTCCAAAAACTTGGCCAAAGGTTTTGGAAACTTTGAAAGGGATCTTGTAGAAGCATGAAATTTCAGGCCAGAGTCCCTATGCGCCATAAATTCTCTTGCGTCCCACACTAATATGTACCAGAACAGGCAAGAGTACTCGGCGCAGCAGAACACAAACAAAGAGTATAAGACATCAAGAAACTAAGCTTTTATTTCATATGAAAGTCTATTACATGTCTAAAACTCTTTATAAAGGAGAATTCTTTTACAAAAGAGAAAGAAAATCCTAAAAGCTACAGCCAGGCGCATCACTTGTCAGACGCATCACTCAAGTGCTACAGCCAGGCGCATCATTCCAGCATCTCAGCGTAGGCGTATCCCCGTGCATAGTCAGAGCGAATCACTTCCTCGTCAGCATGCAGGCACTCTAGCAGGAGGAGTGACACGATAGCCCTAACCTGCGGCTCTTCTAGCATAACAAAAATCGGGGCACGACCGCCTCGATCTTTGGATGCAGCAGGCACCTTCAGCCTGTATCGGGACCCGACGATCCCGATATTTGGATGCAATAGGCACTTTCACAGGCTTGTACGAAAACAGGACCGATGGCGAAAGAACTAACTCGGCGCATCTTCACCTTCGGAAGGAGCTCGTCGTCAAAGCTTCTTCGAATGAGGAGTTCGACGGTTCGCCAAAGCAGGGGACCAGTCGAGTTCATCTCCATTTTGGAAAAGACAAGTGAAGAATAGAAATAAGCTTCCCTTCATGCGGCTATTTATAAACCCGGGCAGCCCCACAACCGTGTGCCAAGTGGAAGGCTCTCCGACTTTCGTGCAATAAATGTGTATTTATGGCAATAAACCTGTCTTTTCGTATTCTGCTAAAATCAAGGCAGCTATTAACGCCTAGAACAACTCAACAGATAGAACAAAGAGGATGCGACACATGGCAGATGCGCCGTCGACATCATGCGCCTCCTACCGATGCATCCAGTGGGACATAGACCCATGCGCCCAGATCGGAATTAACCGATGCGCCCCTTTCAAAGTTTTTATCATCAAGTATTTAATGCTGAGTGACAAAGACGGCAAGAGCTGTCCAATCAGCCGCCCTTTGCAGAAAACGAAGAGCCGCTGACATCAGCACCATCATTACACTTTTGGTCGGCTACAGCTGTCCTTGCCACGTGGTCGATCGTTCATTCGTATGTGCCTCGCAGCCATGCACCCAGAAGACTGCATGCGCCTCAAAAGCCATGCGCCCCTCAGACTTCCTGATCTCAAGTAACAGAAGCCGAGTCTCTGCATGCGCCTCAAAAGCCATGCGCCTGGACTTGCCTATGACTTCTCGAAGTCACAGACCAAGTCATCCCATGCGCCTGAGCCTAGGCGCATTCTGATGTGAAGCTCTGCATGCGCCTCAAAAGCCATGCGTCCGGACTCGCTCTTGATCCCTAAAGACAGCAGCTCAGTCCTCTCCATGCGCCTGATCCTAGGCGCATCAAGACAGATCTCTCTTCCCTAATCCGAGATCTTTGAAGCCACAGACATGCACTATGTGTCTTTTGACTCAGTTCTGCTCAAGAATGGGTGCTAACCACCCAAGATCTCAGCAACAACCGAATTCTCGTAACTGCCACGTGTCAGCTCCACCGTAGCCCAACGCAGTAGTACAAACAGATTCGAGGCGCATCATCCATGCGCCTCTGCCAGTATCAGCCACGTGGCGTTCCCACATCCATGCGCATCCTACATATGTGTGCAGAGGCAGCTCAGCCTGCTGCCTATAAATAGAAAGACCATTCCTTCAAGGAGAAAGATGGAACGGATATACACTTCCCCTCAAAACGCTCCGACATCCAGAGCAACCCAGACCTTCAGAGAATTCAAGATCGTCGTCAGATCGTCCACGGAGTCAACGCATTACCACTCACTCCACCGACACAGTTCCCAGATATAAACAAAAGTGTACTCAAAGGACTACATCTAAGTCCTATATTGTATATTGTTCTTTTTGTAATCGAAATACAAAAGTTGCAATCAAAAACCTTTTGTGTCCCCCTTCTTTTTTTTTCGATGGCAAACAAATAATCGGTTATGGGGGTCATGATTGTGCTAAATTTTCGATAAACCAACGATAGAAAGTCGCTAGCCCGTGAAAACTCATAACATCTCTAATGCTTCGGGGCTCGGGATGCTCTATAATTGCCTTTATCTTCTTGGGATCGGTAGAGATTCCGCAGGAGGCACGACAAACCCCAGAAAAATAATCTCTTCAGTAAAGAATGCACATTTCTTAGGGTTCGCATACATGCTCTCTTTGCACAATGTGGCACACACTTGTCTCAAAATGTTCTTCATGTTGGTTATGTGATTGGCTGTAGATAAGTATATCGTCAAAATACACAACCAAGAATCTACCCATAAATGGCCTAAGCACTTGCGTTATTACTCTCATAAAAGTGCTAGGGGCATTGGATAGTCCAAAGGGCATGACCAACCACTCTTAAAGACCGTCTTTTGTCTTCAATGCGGTCTTCTATTCATCTCCTGGACAAACACGAATATGATGGTAGCCACTTATGAGGTCAATCTTTGAAAAAATAGTGGCTTCCGACATCATATCTAACATATCATCCAGCCTGGAAATCGAAAAATGGTACTTTACCGTTATTTTATTGATTGCGCGGCTATCCACATACATCCTCCAAGTACCATCTTTTTTTGGAGTCAACCGCAAGGGCTTATGCTTTCCCTGATAAACCCTCAGCTACCTAATAATTCCTCGACTTGCCGTCTTAACTTTGCATGTTCAATGGGATTCAATCGATAATACGGAAAATTAGGCAGGGTTGCTCCCGGAACAAGGTTAATAGTGTGTTGGATGTCACGCATCGGTGGCAAACAGTTTGGAAGATCCTCGGAGAAAATATCCTTAAACTCCTCTAAGACAGGAATTGCTTCAGTTGGGACTTGCACTCGGGAGTCATCTTGGACTTCCCTAGCAACCAAGGCAACCACTGAAGTCTCTTTAGCAATCTCATCTTCTATTTCTTTAGGGCCTGCAAGGGAAAGCCCTTTCTTCTTGTCGGAGGTTCTACTCTTCTCAACATTTGGATTTGGTTGGTTGCATAAGGTTGAGCCTAATCTTTTGACCTTTATACATGAAGGTGCAAGAGTTAGAACTGCCATAGAGAGTGACGTCTAAGTCGGATAGCCTAGGTCTTCCTAAAATGATATGTCCCACATCCATCTTGATTACATCGCACCATACCTTGTCCTTATAGATAGCAAACTCTATTGGAACAAGACATCTCTCATTAACGCTGATGGATGACTCTTCTACCCATCTAACCTTATACGGATTAGGGTGAGGTTCAGTCTTAAGACCAATCTTGGCTACCACGTTAGATGCAATAGCATTAACGCAACTCCTACTGTCCAAAATTGCCTTACATGATTCATTACCAATTCCAATAAAAGTGTGAAAATGGAGGTACGACGCCAATCGTCAGTGTCTCTAGCTTGTGACAAGTTACATTGAACAACACTAAGCCTAGGGTTCTCGCTCCCATTATCAACATTTGCAAGGGTCGAGGAACTCTTAATGAGACCCATATATCCATCGTCTTCAGGACGATCATCTTTGCATTCTCCTAGATATGGTTCATGTTCTACTACATTGTCATCCTGGTCCTTGTCGGGTTGATCATCTACAAGGAGAGTTTGAGTCGGACACTGATGTGCATAATGACCATAACCATGACACCTATAACACTCGGTACGCGGATTGGCCTTAGGAGCATCCCCAAGTTAACCCTTTTCATTGGGGTTTCTTGACGATGATGGTATACTAGGTTTTGGCTTGGGTTGGGACTGATTAAACCTAGGGTTTGACTCGTCGGGTCTGTTAGAGGTAGTCCATGAACCACGCTGCCTATTAAAAGAGGGTCTTTGAAATCGGTCAAGATCCTCAACCAATTGATAAGCATGCTCTAATGACGTTACCTCACGCAAAACAATTCATGTTGTAAGTCATCTCGAAGTCCAGACCTAAACCTAGAAAGGGTCATTCCAACCTCTTCTGTTCACTCCATATCAAATTAAATATTCGTTGAATTTGGAGATGTATTCCGTGACAAGACGATTGCCTTGGGTCAGTTTCTGCCATTGATCCAAGAGCCTTTGTCGGTAGAAACTTGGCAAGTACTTTTCTTTCAACTTCTCTGTCATCTCATCCCATGTAAGAATGAGTTCTTGCCTTCTTTGTACCAACAAAAGCTCAACACTTTGCCAATGCAACTTAGCTTGTCCAACAAGCTTCATTGTGGCGAAATAGACTTTTCTTTCCTCAGACATATCATACAACCGAAAATAGTGCTCCATGACTGTCATCAAGTCGATGAAAACTTTTGGGTCCAGCTGACCGTCAAAAATTGACACTTCTATCTTAACACTTCTCATTATTCTCTCGTCTCGTAAATCCTGATGAGGTCTCGGGGGTGACATATAGTCATGATATCTGATGGGGTCATTCTGATGGTGATCAAAGCCTCTAGTTCTATCCCTATCCAGATTATCGTATCGTTGTCTATAATCTTGATGTCCAACTGGGTCATTCCTATGATGATCCAAACCCCTATGTCTGTCTCTATCTATCTCTCAATGGTCACTATGGTGGGAACCCTCATGCAACAAGTCAGGAATTCTATGAAGTTTGCGTTCTAATCTTTCAAGTCGATTTCTAGTCTCTTCATTAGACGTTCTTAGCGCATTGACATTTTTTCCATGTTAATTCAGCGATTTATAATTTCTTGCAACATTTGATCTTGTTCGGGGGCCATATCAAGAGTGGGTTGGTGTTGTCTACCACTATGGGTAGTCATGCAATGTGATATGGATCCTAACAAAATTCTATATGGTCTCAATGCACAAATTGAAGAAATCTAATTGCAAACAAAACCTAAACCATGCTCTGATACCGAAAATTGATGTGGATTAAATTAGCAAAATAATTGAATTAAATTAAAATTTAGTTTACTCTTTGCTAATTAACAAATCATTTCTAGGTCACCAAAATTAATGGTTATATTAGGCAAGCGAAAATAGCTAGCATGTAACCTTATATTTTATAAAGAATTGAATCAAGTTACCATGAAAGCAAGATAGTTCTCTATTTAATATATAGATTGATAACCGCAAATCCCATTTCTCTTTTTCTTTAGTAGAACCTCTCAAATTATGGGTAGATCAGTAGCTTATTGATAGAATATTAGATGGAAGATTTGGTAATCATAGTTACTTAATTTAAAATGGAGAAGGAGACTAGAATCGAAAATGTTGAGGGATTACCCGAAGGGTGGGGGAGAACTATTGCTGCTGCTGCCACTGCTGCTTCGTTGCTACTGTTGCGTCTGCTTCTGCAGTTGCTACGTCTACTGCTATTGTTGCTGTTGTGGCAGCTATTGCTTCGCTGCTGATGCGGTGTTGCTGCTGTTGTACTGCTGGAAGGAAGGATGGGGGGAAGGCTGAGGGAGGCTTAGAAGGAGGAGGAGTTGACTATCACAATCATAGAAGCTAGTGTTTTTTTAAGGAAAATTCTTTTCATTCATTCTCCATTTCTTTTACAAACAAAAATATAAATAGGCTCTCAAAACAATCACTCAACCAACTAACCAATTCCTAAGGAATAGGTAAGTTGTAACCATTAAATAACCCAAACCATCTCCCCCTAAAGACTAGGTAACAAACAAGAAATAAAATAACAAAATAAAAATAGAATAACAAATAAATCTGAGTTCAAAATTCAAATTTGAACTTAAATGCTAATCCAATTGTAGTCATGATGTTCTCATCATGTCTCCATACTATGCCATAGCCATGACATAACATATGCATCCGCACTCATCCATCGGACGTTGCAGGTGGGGGTTCATACGTAAAAAACTTCAACCTCTTCTTTGCTCTTAATACCACCTTGATAGACTTGGACCAGACAAGATAGTTTGCACCATTTAGTTTTATCGCGGTAATTGATTTTCCCATTTCATCATTATGAATAAAGTAAAGGGAGAACCACCTCCGCTAACTCCACCACTAGAACTATGAATCTCACCAGAAGAGTCGATCCTCATCGTACTTGCGGATGCAACAAAAAGATCTCTCAACACCAGATCCTTATGTGGAGGTCAAGAAAAGACACAAAGACTCATGCAAGACAAGCACCGTGTCTGTACTTTGTTGTCGTTCCGAGAATAACTTGGAGAACCAGTGGTTCCTGCAAACAAACCCGTTATTTGCCCTCTTTGGCTTGTGGTTCTCAAGTCACTTGTTTAGGGCAGAGGTTCCTGCAAACGAACTTGTTGTTTACCCTCTAAGAATCCAAAAGAAATTGAAAAATTAGAGGTTCCTGAAAACATGCCTCAACATAAGTTATTATTTTCCCTCTAAGAATTCCAACATTTTTTTGGAAACTAGATTAGGGATTAAAAGGGGTAAGTGGCGGCTATGAGAAAACTAGGGTTAGGGTTTAACATGGCAGGAGCGGCGACCAGGTGTTTGGCGGGGGGGGGGGGGGGGGGATGGGTCGGCAGGCAGCAGTGGGGGCCGACCAGCCAGGAGGCAGGCGGCAACGCCGGGTGGGTTGGGCTATCCCACCGAAGGTGTCCCACCAAAGTGGCTGACAGCAGCGATGGACACGAGGGAGGGGAGGTGGCGGCTAGGCTAGGGTATGTCTGGGCTGTCCCACCGAAGCTGTCCTATTGAAGTGGCTGATAGCAGCTATTGACACGAGGGAGGGGAGGTGGTGGCTAGGCTAGGGTTTATTTTTATGGAGGGAGGAAAAGAATTATTATTATTATTATTATTATTATTATTATTATTATTATTATTATTGCTCTGACACCAAGTAGAGAATAATAATAATGGGGTGAATTTTATTGAAGCAATGGAACTACATATATATAGGAGAGGCTAACCTCCTGTCCTCTTACTCTAGCCGATATGGGACTAAAGCCCATTATACTAAATAATGAAAAATACCTCTAACAGTAGCCAATAATGAATTTGACACTCAAGGCAAAACAATAAGAGTGATACTTCCTATGTGATCTGCTAGTATTATGTTCGCTAAACCCTTACACAAGGTAATGCAACAAATAGAAAGTATGTTTGTATTTGGTTACAGTACACGATCAAGATTAGTTGCACTTGATATTTATGCATCCGTGTCCATCATCTTACCTGAGACATTGTACAGAAAGGGTTCTATTAATGTCAATCCTCACCCTCTAAACATATGTGTAGTCATGACACACTGCTAGATGTCAATTTTGGTTTGCAGAGTTTGATGATTCACAAGGTATTGTGAATCCGAAAAACTGATAGGAAATTTGGTTGGATTTCCTTTCGGATATTCGAGTGATACGCTCATGGTTCTAACCCGAGCCTAAAACTTGTCTTCGCGTTGAATAAGCCCAATGGGTCACACATAATAGGGTGTGTCTATCCAAGTCAAGTGATCGAGCTAGGTTAGGGAGAAATTGGATCAAATAGGTTTTGAGTCCAATCCTAATAGATTGGATCCAACTGATTGGATGCACCAGCATGCACTACCAAACATAGATTAGGACCCAATTAACTCCTAATTAATTCTAGACAAATTATGAATTAGTTTCTAGAATATTCCATCCATATAGGATATGGATATGCATGGGAATATGTTGAAAGATTTGATTTGGATCAAAATTTTCCATATAAAGAGACCTAACTTGGTGCATAAGCAACCCTACCCTCTATTATAAACAGAGGGACAGAGAGGAACTCCGAACACTAATCCAAGCACTCATGAATTTGTGCAAGCTGCCAAAGATTTGGATCTCCCCTTCCCTTTTCTTTCGGCCTTTTGTCCCCGACCAGACAAAGCAGAAAAGTACACAACAGTTGCTATTCGTCGTTGTCATTTGACGTGTGCGGTTTCGAGACTTGGATATCATGTTGTGGAGAGAGAGAGAGAGAGAGAGAGAGAGAGAGAGAGAGAGAGTTTCACATTCGAGGAAGTTCCATCTGTTGCGGGGTGAGGTATTCGAGGAAGGAATTCTTCGTTCTACTTCTTTGTTCGGATCATCCGCGTGGATCAATGTTGGAGGTTGAACACTTGCGCAACTTGTTGATCACTTTGGTAGTTTAACCACGTCGATTTGTAGATTTATATTGTTATTTGTATGCTATTTAGAGAATTACCAAGGTCAATCCTTTTATCGGACTCGTAAACAACACTCATATAGACACATGAAGGATTAAGTTGTCAATATCCTTGCGGGTTTATCTCGAATATTTTTTGTTATCCTTCATACATGTACGTTGTTTACTTTCAAAAACATGGTAGCACAACATTATGGAAAATTTCTCAAGGAGCTTGATCCGATAGATCTACTTGATATGACTGGTCCATAAAGTTTTGCTGCTTGGAAATACGGCCCAAAATCTAACATAAATTGCTTATGGTTCTAATAGTTGGAAAAGTTATTAAGAACGATCATGTATGTTGTTTTTGCATTATAGAACCATCATAGAGAGCAACTACAACAACACTTCCAACAATAAAGTGTTTATACCATATTTTTATGGTCGGCTGCTTGAATCTTTTTCTTCCATCCAGCACTAATTTGGTCCATGCCTAGCCTAACATGACAAAAATCATATCCTTTGTTATGTCCTCATTCCTAGTTCTCCTAGGTATAGCCTTTTAGTCACACCTTTTTTCTAATATATTATAACTCATCCTAACATGTTCAATGTTGGACACACGTTGAAACCATCCGAGGGGAATGTCTCTGTCTTATCTCTCAATTGGCGCCGTCTCCAACTTCCCTCGAATATATTCATTAATTTCCTTCGAATATATTCATTTCTCACCCTATCTTTCAATGTATTGCTACTCATCCATCTTAACATTCTCATTTAGCTACATTCATTTTCTAGACATGTTTTTCATTGTCTAGCACTCTGATCTAAAGTATGAACCTATAACTATCCTATATAACTTTTCTTCCAACTAGAAATAGAAATACTATATTGTGATCACACAACACTATGACAACACTCTTCCACCTCATTTTAACAAGCCTTCTCAATCTCTACATTATGACGAATGATTGATCCTAAATACGTACAACAATCGATTAGATATTTGTTGTCCATCAATATACACTCCTTCATTTCTTTTCGAACTTTGGTTGAAGTTATATTCGTATACTTCGTTTCCATTCAACAAATTTTAAAACCCTAGATCCCAAAGTTTCTCACAACAATTCTATTTTAAAGTATAACCTTTATTTGGTTTTTAAAGTATAACCTTTATTTGGTCTCATCAAGTAGTGGGCTATCATCAATAAACAACATACACCATTGAACTTCATCCTTGAATATGCCTAGTAATTTCATCAATTACTTGCATAAACAAGTAATTACTTAATGTTGATCATTGATATAAGCCAATGTAAACCATTGGTGATGGAAAATTGTGTGGTATATCCTCCAATAGTCCCCAAGTTAGTCGTAATTCATGGTAGAAATACTTTATAATCTAAGTATAGCTATTGGATATTATTTCTTCCCTTAAACCCAATAGAATATCTCCTTCGGTAAGTAACACAAAACATTTTCGAGGTCAATGTAAACCATATGGAGGCCCGTCTCTGTAAATCCTTCCATATTGTTTTAGTAACTAAATGACTTTCATTGTACATTCCATCCAACATCAAACTAAATTGATTCAGTGAAATTCTCATTACCTTTCTTGGCCTTTGCCAAATCTCTATCCTAAAGCTTCATGGTATGCCTTATAAGCTCGATCGCTCGTCTATGTCTCTCCATTTATTTTTATATATATACCTATCCTTTTATTTTTTTATATATAGGTACTATTGTACTACTTTTCTAGTCATCATACATTTTCCTAATACTTAAGATTCAATTGAATAAACAAGTGACCCTTATCAAACCTTTCTGTCCTACACATTTTCTAACCTTAAGAGCGATCTCATTAATAATTATATATTTTCCAGATTTCATTTTCTTCATGGCTTCCTTAACTTCAGAAGAAGTAATTTCACGACAACAGTTATATATGGTATCCAAAACTAAACCATTTAATTCCATTCCAGACTTTCTAGATTATTCTTGTTAAACAACTTGTGTAAATGACTTCACCTTGCATTGCCATTTATTTTACTAATTTTTTTTGTCTCTACTCGAGATAACCTAGGTCTCTACTCCTTAATTTTAGCGAGGGTATAAACATTCTTTTCCCCCTCAATTTCCAACCTATTATACCAATGAATACAAGCTCTATATTAGCTTCAATAACGAATGATGCATACAAAGGATCTTGTAACTTAGCTACTAGGATTTTGGTGGTATTTACTATGCCTTTATTTTTGTGCACAACAAATGATGCATATAGTACATGTAACAAGCTTATCTAGCCATGGACAAGGTGAAGAATTTGAGTAAATGAGTAGATCAAGGAGTACTATTGGACATATAAGATGATCAAACTCTATTATGCTTATTGACCTATGAGATCATCTTGTATCTTAGGGTTTTATTAGGATATATAAGGTATACAAAACCTATTATGGTTTTGTTGACCCCGATTAACATATTTGTTTCACGTGCTACTACCTTACGTTCACATATGTGCATTTCAAAGAGAAAAAACTTTATTAAAGTGAAGTATTGGAGTGTTGAAGAGTAAATTTCTATTTGGTTGCTTGATGTAGTTTTTTTATGTTTTAATTGGGATTCTACCTTTGCGGCTTCGCCTAATAGTCAAATGTCTTCTTCTTGTAATCTTTATACGATGACATATCATCGAACTCATAATTAAGAGAACCGTCTTAAATGGTATTGTGAGTTTTGCAGTATTGTACTTTACAAGTTTACTTCCCTGAGCAATATATTTTCCAGTTTAATTTCTATGTATGTATCACTGGGATAAATGAGGGGGGTGGGGGTGTTCCTCCAATAATATTCCTCCTAATCCCCAGGTCCCAACAAACACATTTTTCATGATATTTATGTCTTTGAAATATGTTGTATATACATTACCCAGTCATATTAAACACGCGTTGCAACTGTCCAGGGCTGCATACAAGGGATCCACTGATATTATTAGGCTACTATTATCTATGGAGACATATCAAGGAACACAAGATGATCAAGGTACCTTCTTCTAGCATTTTGTTGTAATTGGTATTCCTCAATTTGTTTGTGTATGTTCTTTATTTTCTTATGACGAGAACGGCCAGAGGAAAGCCATCAAACTCTATGCTTGTCTAAGATATGCAGTAGAATAAAACTTTTCTTTCACATTTTATACTGATTTTTTTTTTCCAGCAAAAGCTAACACGGAAGAAATATGCAATTCTTGATAGAGATCTATTTTTTATTTAAATTTATTGAAGATTCCTCTAGGTTAATCTGTTATTGCTATAGTTTTTATTCTATATTTTTTAATTTCTGTATCACAAGATATATTATGGCAGCAGACGAAAAATTTAAAACACACTCGGAATAAAATAAAAGTGTTTTTGTGTGTAGATACTTAAATATTATTTAATTTTAAATAGGTCCTCTAAATCTTATAAATTGCTTTAAAGTCTCTCAAATCTCTAATAATAGTAAATACAGTTATGAGTGCCCCCTTCCATCTCCATTTCGGTAACTTTAACCAAACCTTATGGTTAAAGTTATTGATGGAAATTTGATACTCTTGACCACAAAAATTCATTTTTTTCATCTTCTCCTCCATTTTATTCCAAAAAGTAGAAACAATTATCCTTCTTTCGTATACTAGCAATTGATTTCAGCGAAGTTGGATGAAGGTTTCAAACCCCTTCATCAACAACCTTCATTTACACATCCAAAGTGCATATTCGACTTTACAATTTGGGGGAAATAGTAAGAACTCACAACAAAACAATTATCAAGTTTTACTTTTCATGGCATGTGTTTTGTTTTATAACTTTCTACGACCTTGTTCATTTTCTAAATTAAGGATTTAAACATTTTTTCTAGATTAATGTGGCATACTACTTTGATATATTAGTTGTAAAACTTTATTTGATTCTAATTCTAATGGTAAATTTTAGACATAATTAGGCGATGAAGTACGGATGGATATGGAAGAGGAAGAAGCTTAGTAGAAGAGGGGGACAAGAGAGGACAGAGAAAGAGATGATTTATATAATAGTAGAAATGAGGAGAGAAGAGATTGGATGTAGATTTGATGGATTTTTTTAATGGAAGAGATTGGGTGTAGCTTATATATTAGGCATGATTTTCTTCTGCATATCAATATACTTTTTTATTCTCTCAATAAACAAGTTGGCGCCCTCTTCATACATTCATCTCTAGGGTGCATTTGATTGCAAGATGGAAAATATGTGGAAAATAAATTAAACTCACGCAATTAGTTACTAGGAAAAAAAATCATAGAAATTTAAATTATTCCATATTGATGTTGTTTGATTGCAATTATTTTCTTGTGAAAAATCAAATAAATTGTCATGGAAAACTTAATCTGGGTGTTTGATTGTCATTATTTTCTACGGAAAATAATTATTTTCCATGGAAAAAGATATTTTACTATGGTTGGGCCATTTTCATTTTCCACTATTCTGGGGAAAAATGGAAAATGATCGTTTTTTGAAAATAATTCCATGAAAAATATAAACTATCAAACACTATAATTAGTGGAAAATTTATGATAAAATATTTTCCATGGAAAAAAAACCGAATCAAACACAACCTAGGTGTTTTCATCACAATAGACCTCAATGTAAATACTTTCATGAAGCCAACAAAAGAAGGTGATCTATAAAGGCATTGCAAAACTTACTCAGGGCTTCCCCTTTTTTTATTTACACGTTTGCTTTTATGAAAATTTGCTACGGGCTGCCCACTACCTTGTATAAAAGCCAACTTTTTTTTTGTTTTTTTTTTCCTTTTTCATCTTTTTCTCCTTTTGTATCCCAAATTCCAAATATTGTTCTCAACTCATGTTCATGCTTAAATTTCATCTTGTAGTAACTAAAATTTGGTTTATGATTCATCTTTGGTGAATTCTTGAAGTTTTAAACCCATTAGGGTCTCGAATTTCGAAAATTAGCCTACAGTCGCGACGGGGATGAGGGACTATCAAATTTTTTGACAGTCCTAAATAAAACACCTTGTTTGTTAAGTATTAATATTAGTATTAGTAATATTGGGCTTTAGTCCGACATTGGATAGAACAATAGTAAGAGGGATTAGCCTCTCGTATATATATGTAACTCCCTTATTAATAATAATCATCCTATTATTATAATTCTACATGGTACCAGAACCAAAACTCTAGCCGTCATCCATCTTCTCTCTCTCCACTAAAAGAAACCCTAACCCTAACCCCGCTGCTAAAGTAACCCCCCCTCCCCCCCTCCCCCTCCCGCGTGCTACTACAGTAACCCTAACCCATAAACCCTAAACCCTGGTTGTCACTTAAAGATGTTCATAAACCCTAACCCAGCTAACACCTACCCTAAACCTTAGCCGTCTTTCTACAAAACAAAAAACAAAAAAACGATGTTGCGATCCTCAGAGGGTAAACAATGGTTTGTTTGCTAGAACCTTTGACTCTCTACATCCACTTCCGAAAAAAATGTTGGGATCCTCAGAGGGTAAACAGTGGTTTGTTTGCTGGAACCTTTGACTCTCAACATAGGTTTCAGGAATTTAACAAAGAACATACAAGTGGTTTGATTTGCGTGAATCTTTGTTTCTTTTCTTACTTGATCTTCACATCGGAATCTAACAGAGAGTAACCTGGATTGCCTCTCTGTCCTGACTTGTATGATCCACATTCAAATCTTTGCTTTCTATTCACGTGCTGCTTCTGGCTACGTTTCTAGCGCATTGGCAGAGTTGATGTGATTATCAATGACGGTCGAATTAGGAATCCTGAAGGATGACAGGCACTGGACCGAATAGCGGTGCTATATATACTAGTGTCGAAAATACAATGGCGGAGCAACGGGCATTGGCATGATGATTTTATCGATCGACTTGTCGATCGACGGTTGGACGGACCAAAGGGCTACTCGACATGGCGAAAGAATGTTGAGAAGACGCTTTGAGGAATGTGGTTGTCCAAACATCTGGCTGAAAATCCACTGTTAGCAACTGATCCCACATTTGAGTAGTGAGAGATAGATGACAGTCGACTGTTTACACAGTCGATGAATTCTACGAAACCATCGGTGGAAGATATGGTTCAGAATACGAATTCGGTGAAGGAGTTAGGGAGGTTCTATCGGCAGAATTTGATGGAAAACGCGATTTGTTTCGTATCTACGACTTGGTTATTGGCGTCTATCGATCAAATCAGGGAGACAAATCTCATAAGGACCACTTGCGGGCCTTTAAAGCTACGACTAATGAAATTAACCGTGTATTACCAATAACGACGGATATCAATGAAGCGAGGGTTCAACATGAACAACTTCATGTCATGGCATATCTTGCCTCTCTCCATCCTGATATGGATTCCACTCGCTCTCAGATCATTGCTAGATCTGATGTTCCATCTCTGATGGAAGCAAACTTTCGTGTCCTACGGACAGCGAAAGTCGTTGAAACAACTCTGGATGATGCTCCTACTGATCGATCTGCACTTGGTGCTACTCGTGCTGGATTTCGTGGTGGTCGTGGTGAACGACGTGGTGGTCATAATATTGGCGTGATGGCAGACTAGGCAATGACGGTCGTGATGGGAGTAGACCGTGTACATGTTTCAACTGTGAATTTCTAGTGGCAATGTCCTAAAGCTTATGTTGTCCATATTACATCAGATGCTCTTGATGATAGCGTTCGATCTGTTCAGATGACTGCAGAGTCATATACAATTTTTTTGACTTTCAAGCTCAACGTCATGGTGAAGTATCCATATCTTGATCTATAGTCGGGTACTTGGCAGCATGTATAGTAAGGTTGAAGCAATGGATGCTCGACTCTGGGTGCGTCTGCTAACATGACTGACGACGCCGCATGTATGGTTCACATTTATATATCGGTAGGCTGTGTTTCCAATTTTACTGTTGCCAATGGTAGTTTATTTCCGTGGACGTGGAAGTGCTCGTATTTCTTTCGGATTGTCACTCAATTTTGTATTACATACACCTGGAAATTCGTTCAATTTACTTTCAATCAGTCAGATTACTCGAGACATGCATTGCTCGATAACTTTTATTTATGATGGTTGTGTTTTTTAGGACTTAAAGACTGGGAAGACTATTGCTAAGGGGCATGTGGCTATTTGACATACCTTCTTTTGTTGTCTGTACAGGCATAAAATTTGATCCTTTTGAGTTACATTGTCAGTTAGGCCATCCATCAATCCAAGATCTCCAGAAATTGTACCCATCTTTAGATGTTCTTGCTTCTTTTTATTATGAGTCGTGTCGTTTGATTAAGCATCAACGGATTTTCTATCCAGTGAGCCATAATAAAATTACATTCGTTCCTTTCGAGTTGGTGCATTTTGATGTATGGGGACCTTGTCCGATTGAATAAATAATAGGTTTCAAGTACTTTATTACATTTGTTAATGATTACTCACGTGTCATTTTTGTTTATCTGATGAAAAATTGCTCTGAATTATTTGACATATGGTGTAATTTTTATGTCGTAATCAAAACACAATTTGTCGTTCTGATAAAATGCCTTCGAAGTGACAATGGTCTTGAGTATGTATCGCATGAGTTCGCTACTCATCTGTACCATAATGACATCATCTACCAAACTTTTTGTCCATACACACTACAACAGAATGTGTGGTAGAGCGCAATAATCGCCATCTCTTGGAAATAACGTGTGCCATCTTATTAATCGCATGCTATCTCTTGGTGCTCTTATGTTTCAAGAACGTACTTCCAAGAGATTTTGGTCAGATGCGGTTCTTACAGCTTGCTATTTTATTAATCGCATGACATCGTCAGTTTTCAATAGTACTATATTTTCTCGGTTATTTCCTGACAGAGAGCCGTTTTCTTTACCTCTCAAGATTTTTGGTTGCTTGTGTTCTATGTTCGGGATACCCGACCGATTCTTGCTAAATTAGATCCTAAGATAATCCAGTGTATTTTTCTTGGGTATCCTAAAGATCAGAAAGGGTATCAATATTTTTTCCCTATCTTAAAGAGATTTGTTTTTTCTCTCGGGATGTTACCTTCGTTGATACCACATTTCCTCAACTTCCACAAACAATGGATCCAGTTCTTCAAGTTTACCCAGAAGAGGACTTTTTGTTGTTTCATGTTCAAACACAACCACCCGTAAGGGTGCCATCCTCTACCGAGCGAATATCCCGTCCGATGGTCCGCAAACATCGGTTTAGTCAGTGTCGACGTCGTCCGAGCGAACATCGCAGATAGTGCCCATATCATAGAACCATCATCCTTTTCTAGTTCCACTGATTCGCCTGTCTGTTCCTCCAGCTTGACCTCGTCGTGCTTGTCATGATCATCCTTTGTATGTTGACAGGTACAAAGGGCTTGCGAGCCACAATCAATCCTCGGTAGCTACTATTGATGGGATTCAGATTCCCAATATTGTCGATGAGGGTCTCAAACAACCCGGGTGGCGTGCTGCTATGGAAGAGGAGATGAAAGCGTTCTAGGAGAACCATACTTGGGACTTGGTAGATTTGCCTACAGGTAAGCAGGCAGTAGGTTGCAAATGGGTATTCACGATCAAGGTGAAACCGGATGGCACTCTTGATCGCCTAAAGGCTCGTCTTGTGGCTAAAGGATATTCTCAGACTTATGGTGAAGATTATTTTGAGACATTCTCTCCAGTTGCCCGGATGACATTTGTGTGCATACTCTTGGCCTTAGTTGTTCGCTATGACTGGCCATTGTATTAGCTGGATATCAAGAACGCATTTTTCTATGGAGATTGAAGAAGAAGTGTATGTGGTGCAACCTCCCAGGTTCCTTGCAAGGGAGGGTAAAGTATGTTATCTGAGGAAGGCCCTCTACGGTCTCAAATAATCACCTCATGTATAGTTTGGTCGATTTACACATGTCGTTACTCGGTTTGTCATGTGCCAATCAAAGAAGGATGATTCGGTATTCTACTGACAAACATCATCTAGAAGGATGCTACTTGGTGTCTATGTTGACGACATTGTGATCACGGAAGACAACAACCATGGTATTGTAGGACTAAAGAAGTTTATGGGAGAACAATTTTAGACCAAGGGTATGGGACTGTTGAACTACTTTTAAGCATTGAAGTCACACAGGGTAAGAGTGACATTGTAATTTCTCAGTGGAAGTATGTGTTGGATATACTAAATAATACAGGAATGATGCAGGCCAAGGGAACAACCTCACTTATGGATCCAGGGGCAAAGTTATGCCCAGACGAGGAGGTCCTGTTGACCAAACCGGATCAGTATCGTCGAGTAGTTGAAAAACTCGACTACTTTGCCGGTCATGACTCACCCATATATTTCCTTCGTCGTGAGTGTCGCAGGTAGATTTATTGCTTCTCTACGAGTTCCACACTGGTAGGGAGTTCTCCGAATTATGCACTATCTAGTCAAAAATCTAGAAAAAGGAATTCGGATAGAGAATCATGGACATACTCGAGTTGAGTGCTTTACTGATGCTAACTGGGGTGCAAGCCTGGCAGATAGATGGTACTGCATCTGGCTACTCGGTATTTATTGGTGAAAACTTGGTATCGTGGAAGAGCAAGAAGCAGAGTGTGATAACACAATCAAGTTCGGAAGAGAATATCGAGCAATTGCTCATGGCACATCAGAGATTTTGTATCTGAAGTATCTTCTACAAGAGCTGGGAGAAGGAGGATCTAAAGTAGCATATATGTGGTGTGATAACCAATGTGCTATCCATATTGCTACCAATCATGTAGTTCATGAAAGGACAAAGCACATTGAAATCGACATTCTTTTGTCCGTGATGAGTATAAAAAGGGGATGATAAAGTTTCACCACCGGCGATCAGATAGCCGATATCTTTTCAAACTCTTTTTTGAGTCATGGGGTTCAATTTCTGTGTAACAAGCTGGGATAATTGATATCTATGCTCCAGCTTGAGAGCGGGTGTTAAGTATTAATATTAGTATTAGTAGTATTAGGGTTTAGTCCCACATTGGATAGAACAATAGTGAGAGGGGTTAGCCTCTCCTTTATATATGTAACTCTCTCATTAATAATAATCATCCTATCATTCTAATTCTACATTGTTCATTGAACAACATATTTTCTTTAGGATTGTCAAAAAATTTGATAGTCCTACCAATTAGAAGGACTGTATTTTGACAGACCTACAAAATTATAACATATTGTCTGATCTTCTCTGCTTGGAAAGCTCCTTATTCGTTCTTGCAATATGTGCCAAAATGCGACATTGAATGTCTTACTAGTGTATCAATATGATCCTTTCCTTTGAAAGTGTTTATTATTTCCAACCCTCCCTAGGAAGAGTGCATTTAATGATATCTTTCATATGGAAACGGAATCATCAGAAGGATTTACAGGAAAACTTGATATAGAAGTCCGAATATGTTGTTGCCTTGAGAACAATCATGATGATGATACACGATAATTTGATTCAAAAGAAAAGAAGTCTCAACCTTGCACTGGAAAATCAAAGTATACAACCATTTGCATATACGTAAGTCAAGACCCTATAAAACTATGAATAGTAAAAATAGTGATTGATAGTCTTATTTCTACATCAACGTTTAGAAAATTGTGGTGCTTTCCTAGCCTTCTTGAGACCAACTTTCTTCCTTTCTACAACTCGAGAGTCTCTAGTTAGAAAGCCTTCCTTACTCAAGGGTGCCCTGGGGTTCTTACTAATCTTGAGCAACACTCGTGCGATACCAAGAGAAATAGCTTGAACCAGCACAAGGGGTCTTCACATATTGCAACCATAAGGGATTTCCTTGGAGATACTCTTGTAAAATGCACAAAAAATAGTCATGATAAATCATGTGCCAACACAAGTCATAACAAAAATAAAAGAACACTAAATATATCGCATGCCATTTATCATAACATTCATAAATCCTGAGAACTGTAGAAATTTTTTACAGTCCTTGAAGTATTTAGGACTGTAGAAAATTTATACAGTTCTGACAACATATAAGACTGTAGACTTCTATAGTCCTGAGTCTTCCCAGTCGCGACTGTGGCGGAATTCCTTACTTCGAATCCTATTTTATGTTACTACACTATTATATTTGGGGGGTTACAAATATCGTAAAAATTCAACCAAATATCAAAACTAAACAACACAATATCACAGCTATTGTAACAACCTAAGAAGACTGTTATTCATAGCGGGTTACAAAGATCGTAAAAACTACGTAGAAAATTGAAAAGTACAACTAGTACAAAGATGCTTACAACAACTTGTACGAAAGTGAAGATTACAGCCTTCTGAAAATGTAAAGCAAATAAATTTTGCAACATAATTGCTACACATACTTGTTACAACAAGAATAGAATATGAGGAAAAATACTAGAGAAGAAAACTTGCTGGGGTGATGATCATCATCGTTGCTCAAAGCAAGATTTAACCATTTTTCGTCGATCTACTCCCAGGAACCAGAAATTTCGAAGAACAGAATTTCTGGAGCGCTTCTTCGTCACTCTTATACGGACATAACTTGGACTCCACAGGTAGAACTTCGTTGCTTTGAAAGTTGCTGCTAACTCTCCTCTCGTAGCATATAATTACTTAGGGCCCGTTTGGTTTGCAGGATTGGACAACGTAATGTACTTGTCATTACGTTGTCAATCTAACTCGGATGTTTGGTTGGACAAAAAAATTAGAAGTAATGTAATCGCGATTACAAGTTTGATTACATTACATGAGTTTCTTCTAAAATCAATTACATCATAAAACCTGTGTAATCACGATTACATTACAACTTAAGAGGAAGGTTGGTATGCTATAATTTGGTCGTTTTGTTTATTTTTTGACATTTTTGTTTCGTTTTTGGTCAGTTTTGGTCGGTTTTTTTTGTCATTTTTGCTCGTTTTGGACTTTTTTTTTTTCTCTTTTTCCAATTTTTGATCATTTTTGCACGTTCTTGGCCCTTTTGGGTCGCTTTTACAAGTTTTTATCTTTTTTGACTATTTTGTATGTATTTTACCCTATTTTGGCCATTTTGCACATTTTTATCCTTCTTGGTCGATTTTGCACATTTTTGTACGTTTTTATTGTTTTTGGTCGATTTTCGTTTTTTATCGTTTTTGGTTAATCTTGTACCCTTTTGCATTTGTTTACAGTTTTTGCATATTTTTTTTATCTTTTTGGTTGCTTTTCTACGTTTTTTATCGTTTTTGGTCGATTTTGCACTTTTTATCGTTTTTGGTCAATTTTGTACGTTTTTGACCATTTTTGTATATTTTTATCTTTTTTGTCGCTTTTGGCTATTTTTTGACTTTTTATCGGTTTTTGTCCATTTTGCACCTTTTTTTGCCATTTTTGCACATTTTTTTTTTTATCGTTTTTGGTCAATTTTGCATTTTTTTTTTGCTTTTTTGCATTTTTTTTGTTTAGGTCGATTTTATATGTTTTTTGTGATTTTTGACCGGTTTTACATATTATTTTTATCATTTTTTGTCACTTTTGCACGTTTTTAATTGTTTTTGGTCGATTTTGTACGTTTGTATGTTTTGCACATTTTTTATCGTTTTTGGTCAATTTTGTACGTTTTTTTACCATTTTTGCACTTTTTTTAATCATTTTTGATTGCTTTTGGCTGTTTTTGCACTTTTTATCGTTTTTGGTCGTTTTTGTAAGTTTTTGCCATTTTTGACCGTTTTTAGACGATTTTGTACTTTTTTTTTCAATTTTTGCACTTTTTTATCGTTTCTGCACGTTTTTTTCGTTGTTGCTCTTTTTTTTTGCAATTTCTCTCATTTTTGATCATTTTTTGGACTTTTTTAGTCATTTTTGTTTTTTTTTCATTTTGTTTGTTTTTGTTCCTTTTTTGTTTTTTGCTTGTTTTGCACGTTTTTGATCGATTATTATTATTATTGTTCGATTTTGCACGTGTTTGGCCTTTTTGGCCGTTTTTGGTCTTATGCTCATTTTGGCTTGTTTTGTTGTTTTTGGCATTTTTTTTGTCGTTTTTGGTCTTTTTTGCATTTTGTTAATCTTTTTTGTCATTTTTTGCTTGTTTCGTTCCCTTATATTTGGTTTTTTTTTTTTCTGTTTTTGTCTTTTTTGTCATTTTTGCTCTTTTTATCGTTTTGGGTCAGTTTTTGTTTTTTTTTTCATTTTTGGTCTTTGTGGTCATTTGATCGTTTTTGTCATTTTTTGTTTTTGGTCCTTCTTTATATTTTTTGTCGTTCCTAGTCGTTTTTATCCTTTTTGGTACTTTTGCCATTTTGTCGCTTTTTGTCATTTTTGCTCGTTTTTCTCTGTTTTGCCGTTTTTTGTCTTTTTGTTTTTAGTCTTTTTTTTCATTTTTGTCCTTTTTTGTTTTTGGTCATTTTTGATCATTTTTCATCACTTTTGATGGTTTTTTCCCTTTTGTCATTTTTGATTTTTTTTTCGTTTTTCATTTTTTATCTTTTTTTTATTTTTGGTTGTCTTTTTTCGTTTTGTTCATTTGTCATCAGGATCAGCTCCGAGTATTTTAACGCCCAGGGCGAAACCCAAAATGATGCCCCTTGTTCAGATATATTGAAAACATAGTGGTAATTTTTTTGGAGAAGATTCATTGTTTAATTATCATAAGCGTATTTTACATTTAGGGTATCGCTAAAACATTGTTTCTCTTGAAAAAATAGTACCATAGAAATTTAAGTAGAAGCGTCTTGATCACGTTTAAACACAATATCATAAAATGTTCTACAAAATCAATAAAAACTCCTCGGCACAAACTCTTACACCATTTTTCATATAATTGAATAATCAAACACCATAACTCGTTCCAACTCAAGTTCGACTAAACAACATCTAAAAACTAGATCAATCTAAATGTCATGTTGGCTTTTCCGTAATGGTTAATTAAAACAATGAAAATGACATCTTTGTAGTGAACATTTCGTTCCCGCACATGATCAAAATCTAAATACCAAATCCAGCAATCCTCAAATCAATCCAAATACCGAATTCAACAATCCCCAAATCATCTTATCACTAATATTTGTTAAACATCCGCTATGTAATACAATATTTCAAAGTATGTTATGCAAAAATTGGATATCAGTTTACTCAAAATTCAATAATTCATCAGTGCAACTCAAGATCGTTAAAGTTATTGTCGCTATTAGCATCACCAACAATCAAGTTCATCATTAAAACTCGAATTTCAGACCTCAAGTTCATTATCTGGAGATTATTCAATGGAACTTGCGTCATCGTTTCAGTGAGTAGTTGTTGTTGTCTTAGCCGCAACTCACGTCAATTCAACTATTATAAAATCCTAATTCTTGACTTCAAATCCCTAAGTAGATTTTAAAATTATGGATAGTAGAAGAGGACATGAAAAATAAATTGAAAGAAAAATAGGAGTTTGGGATTCAATTATAAGTAGAAGAAAGAAGGGAGCGAGAATCAAAATTAACAATTTTCAGGAACACTTATTGTTAGCCATCAATTCGCCTATGGAATTGGAAGACAAGTTCTTCTCTGGAATCGGAAGGGACAAACTTTCACTACGGTAAAAATAATTGTCAGTTTTTTTTTTCTTTCACCATCTCTTTTATTATATACTAATATTATATAATATATTACTAACTCTTAAAATTAATTGGGGCCCCTTGGATCTTGGTGCCCCGAGCCCACGCCCCGTTTGCCCCTCCCCCGGGCCGCCCCTGAAAGTCGTCAAACTACATGTCTATGGGTTCGGTTTGACGAGAAAAACCCAACCGTATGTCCAAACTGAGATTTCCGGTGGGCCGTGCACAAATTCGTCCGTTGGATCGGGTCGCGGGTCCGCCAAATTAGCATTCCGGTCGACCTTCTTAGAATCGGACCAAACTTGGCATACAGGACCAGAAAAATGATACGGTCCTGTTGGCGTAAGTTTCGTCTTGAGATGACGAACGTCCATAAAGTTATGGGCTAGTTTGCAAAGGGCCGATACGGAGTATTTCGACGGATATGCTTTGATTTCGTCGCATACGCACAACGAAATGAGTTCCGTCGAATCCCACACGTCGACAACATCCACACGCGTCTTTCGATGCTCATGGATTGCGACCACGTTGTCCAGTTTGTCGGGGCACACGCCGTATCGGAAAAATTCAAAGTTTTCGAAAACAGTTTTTCATGGTTTTTCTTGATTTTCAAATAGATTTATCTAGATGTATAATGGATGAAATTGAAATCTAAAAACAGCGTTTAGAAGCCGTATAGATTGTCGTTAAAGTTTTCTAAGTTAGTTGATGGATCAGCGATTTGTCGCCATCCAAAATAGGGTCGGGAAGTCGAAATTCTGTCCTGTTTCGAGACAGATTTTCGTCAACTTTGGGTAGATCTTGTGACCAATCTAAAGCATCTATATTCGAACTAATTAAAGGGAAATAAACTAGTATAGGTTGGGGACATACCAGATAAAACGGCTCACAAAACGATCGAGCGATCATCGAGAACCATCGCCGTGAACTCAGTCCGATGATTGTTGTCGTTGCTGTCTTGTGGCCGATGTTGCTGGTTCAGCGCGCGTGCGTCTGCTGGCCGGCAGTGGCCCTAGGCGGCGCGCAAGCGGCACGGAGAGGTCCACCAGTGGCTGGGGTTCATAGGGTTAGGGTCTGCTTGGCAATTGTAGGGGTAGCGGTTATGAGATGTTTTTAGAGTACCGGTTATGAGCGGTTATGAGGGGTCCGGTTTTGGATGGTTTTTAAGTAGCGGCTTTTAAACCAGTCCAATCCATACTTGGTAATTCACTAACGAGCGGTTCTGAAATTTTTTTACACGAATAAATTAAATAGGGAAGGGTATCAGTAGTTATAATTATATATATTTTTGTGAGGATATAAATGGAATAAAAAAATAGAGCCGCTCAAAACCCACCGATTTGGGGTGTTTATAAAGCCACCCAAAAATACATTACACCGGTTTTTGGGGGGGGGGGGTTTGAGCCGACCAAAACCGGTGTCTCAAAAAAATTAACAAGCATGGGTTTTCATAAACGATCGGTTCAAAAACACCCCAAAACCGGTGAAAACACCGTTACCAAGCAGACCCTTAGGCCTCGTTTGGTTCGCGGAATCTCCGGGTTGGGAAAGGAAAGTGATTACTTTCCTATATTTGGGTGTCCAAGGAATTAAGGAGGAAAGGAAAGTGATTCCCAATGGAAGGGAAATTAGAGGGGAAAGTGATTCCATCCATCCAAGCAAGGAATCACTTTCCCACATTGAAGTATTCACTTTCCTTTCCAAATTCCTTAGCATTGCCAAACATCGAAAAGGAAAATCAATGGGAATTAAAGTTTCCCAAAGGAAAGGAAATGACGTGGAATTGATTTCCTTTCCCTTCCATTCCGCGAACCAAACGAGGCCTTAGGGTTTAGTTAGGGTTTTTAGTTCGATCTCTCCTCTCCCTCTCTCGTTAATATATATACAGAGGTTTCCTAAGTCCTGCTCGGGCTGGGCTCTTGTGGCCGGCTATTGCTTGGATTTTTCTTATTCTCTCTTTTGTTTTCTTTTAAACTCTTTTTTTTCCCTTCCATTTTATTAAATCAAATCTAAGGGTATATAGAATAAAATAACAACTAAGTATCTACATCTATATGATTATTTATACATACTCACACACAAACATATCCATATATATATATCCCGTGAATATACGCTATCCTAATCAATATAGCCTAACCAATATTTAATAGGAAATAATAAATAAGTTCATACTTATTATTTATTACTCAAGTGCATCCTACAATAAAATTTCTATAATTTAATATAAAATAATCCAAAGGTATATTATTGAAATTAAGTAGAAAAATAGGTCAGGGAAGGGTTTTTTTTCATAAAATAATATTCACTTGATACCAACATCATTTATACAAAACATAACAATTGTTTACGAAAATAAATAATAGTTCATTAAAATAAATTTCCATTTCATATATACAATATACATCTACATGGACGTCTTCAGACGCACTAACCGACCACATGGGCTTTGGGCTCGGTTCGGGTCCAGTTCGGACTAGTTCGGTACATCCGGGTCTCCTAAAAGTCAATTAATCTTAATAATAATTAATCACTTTATTATAGAAGTCAAGTCGCAACTTGACCTGGTTTTCCTAGTTAGATCACACCTACGGCTCGGCCTTCCCTACCATGGCTAAAACACTAGTCAAAGCACGCCACTGCACTATCCGTGCCACAATTCCTAGTTATCTTGTACTCCGAATCCTAACCATGACTAAAGCATTCTATCATAATAACTAATTAATTAAATATTTATAAAAACCCAAAAATTATCATTTAATTCAAATAAATAAATAAATAAATAAGTTCAACATTTCGTGAAGGGGGTTACAAATCTACCTACCGTAAAAGAATTTTGTCCTCGAAATTTAAGGGAAAAGTCCATCAGTGATGGGAGAAGATGGGGTCCACTAGCTATAAATTATTCTTATGGTCGTTTCGTAACTACAAATCCTCGAGGACTTCTACCCACCTTTGAATCAACCCATATGGCACAAGAACATACTAAGTGGGATCTCCTCAATATTTTAAAACATAAATCCAATATTCAAATTTGTCTTAAAAAAAGAAATTTCAATACATTTTTTTTCATCCAATCGTACTATATTATTTTCTTCTTAATTTCTTTCCTCCTTTATTGATTGTTGAATAAGCACATTTATCTTCATTAGTCCTCAATCTTATCCAATTCTTCTAATACTAATTTCCATAAATTCTTTATTGCCATTTACAAATACCATAAGGTCATAAAACTTTGAAAATTTTAATCTTATTTCACTAAAGGTTTTTCCTAATCATTGTCTACTAATATCTTAGCCTCTAGCAATATAATCATCAAAATTCCAGTTTGCTAACTTTCATCAATACTTTCAAAAAAAATTAAAATTTGATCACCAAGAACCAAATATGTGATTGGGAACATATAGCCGCCCTAACTCACACTAGTCCATCAAAACATTAAATTCTCAAAAGATTTTATCTTCTAAAGAATTTTTTTAATATATATGTCAAATATAATAAACTTCATCAATGTTCTTCACAATTAACTAACCACCAAGAATAAGTTCGCTAGAATCTCTACCCACCTTTGGTCACACTATCCCTTCAAACACATGATGTCATAACCTTTTATAACCTTGCATACTAGTTGCAAAATTACTACCAATAGATCTCTATGGCGTATGACATCTCTAATCCCCTCCTATCTATCAAGCAACCAAAATTCAATAATCAAACTAACTTACACTATAACTTAAGAATTTTTGATAAGTTCTGGACAACACAATCATTCGTCACCCCGAAATAGGAAAGGACGAGAATCAATGGTACAGGAAGGCAAGAAAGAATAATCGAGAGCAAATACGAAGTTTTAAGGATGGTAGAGAAATTTCTAAGAGAATTTTCAAGGCAGTGTGGATTGAGATTTCTAAGGGTTTAATCATATTCGCAGGCTCGTATCATTACAGTTACGTAACCGATACGATATGCTCTGACCTGCATGGGCCACCAAGAAACTTATCACGACCCGCACCCATTTTTCGGGATGCGAGCACGTGCGCAAGCCAGCTACGTATCAAGCAGACTCCAGCCCAATTCGAATACATATACGCTATCCATAATAGGGTATCATGTCTAATATGGTAAATTAAACTATATCTCAATCCACAAGAAGAATATAAAACAAGAATGAACATTATGGTTCATGGTCTGTAGTCCACTAGCATATATGTCCGATTAGACTCCAGAAAAATAACATGAGTCTATAAACTAGGCTAACAAGCATAGTATATTGTGATAAGGAATATAAAGCACGAGAGGATAACAAAGTAATCTCACTAGCCAATACCTGGATCCTGCAGATGTAATCAACTATAATCCTGATCAGCTAACTAACTCCGTGCAATCAACTACCTGAAGGGATCATCAGGTCCTCAGGGGACTAGCAAGATACATAAAAACATACCTATCTAACAGTTTATCTTGCATGAAGAAAATCCATGATATACGCAGAAAAAGACTAAGTAATACCGACACACGGATATGTGAAGAACTACGCATAACTGAACTGGATGGAAGAAAACATGTGAACAAGAGATCAACGGATATCAAAACCCTCGCCCCGAGTGTGGACTCGCAGGTGCAAACAGTCAACCCTCGCCCAGAGTGTGGACTCGCAGGTTGAGAAAAACGAAACAGAAATAGCAGTTCAGTTACAATGTACTCATTCTATGATGCGACTCAAGCAAGTACATAGGAGAACAGGTCCAATACGACCTATAATGTCAAACCACGACGGTATAATGAAAAAGACCAGTGAACTAGTATACATAATATGAAGGAAAATTCATATCAACGATCAATCAAAGAAACTAGATAATGCATATATAAAAGAGAAAGAAGCATAAGCATGCAAATAAACTGTAGAGGAAGGCAAGGTATACTTGCCTGGTGGTAGCACGTAGAACCAATATTATCCAGTCAATCGACGAGCCACAAAAGTCAAACTCTCACAACAGTCTTCGGGGGCTGAAATAGATATTACTAACATGCTCAGAATAGTCAAATTAGCTAGGATAGCCTACCCATAAGTCCAATTCTAGACACAGGAGAAAAATAGTAATTTTGGGCCAAAATAGTGTCTGTCATTCGATACGCTTGGCACCGAAAAAATGTGCCAGTACCTACGATCGCTAAAGTCGTCAAACTATATGTCTACGGGTCTGGTTTGACAAGACGAACCCAACCATATGTCCAAAGTTGGATTTTCGGTGGGCCGTGCACAAATTCGTCCATTGGATCGGGTCGCGGGCCCGCCAAATTAGCGCTCCGGTTGACCTTCTCAGAATCGGACCAAACTGGACATACAGGACCAGAAAAATGATACGGTCCTGTTGGCGCAAGTTTCGTTTCGAGATGATGAACGTGCACTAAGTTATAGGCTAGTTTGCAAAGGGCCAATAAGGGGTATCTCGACGGATACGCTTCGATTTCGTCGTGCACGCACAACGAAATTGAGTTCCGTCGAATCCCACATGTCGACAACATCCATACGCGTCTTTCGATGCTCATGGGTTGCGACCACGTTGTCCGGTTTGTCTGGACACATGTTGTATCGAAAAAATTCCAAGTTTTCGAAAACAGTTTTTCATGACTTTTTTTGATTTTCAAACAGATTTATCTAGATGTATAATGGATGAAATTGAAATCTAAAAACAGCATTTAGAAGCCGTATAGGTTGTCGTTAAACCTATTCAAGTAGTTTTCTAAGTTGATGGATCGGCGATTTGTCGCCTTCCAAAACAGGGTCGGGGAGTCGAAATTTTGTCATGTTTCGAGGAAGATTTTTGTCAACTTTGGGTCGATCTTGTGGCCAATTTGAAGAATCTACATTCGAACTAATTGAAGGGATAGGTTCGGGACATACCAGAGAAAATGGCTCACAAAACGATCGAGCGATCGTCGAGAACCATCGCCGTGAAGTCAGTCCGATAATTACTGCCGCTGCTGTCTTGTGGCCGATGTTGCTGGTTCAGCGCGTGTGCGCGCGCACGTATGCTGACCGGTGGTGGCCCGAGGCGGCGCGCACGCAGCGCGGAGAGGTCCACCAGTGGCTGCCGTTCATAGGGTTAGGGTTTAGTTAGGGTTTTTAATTCGATCTCTCCTCTCCCTCTCTCGTTAATATATATACAGAGGTTTCCTAAGTCCTGCTCGAGCTGGGCTCTTGTGGTCGGCTAGGCTTGCTTGGATTTTTCTTATTATCTCTTCTATTTCTTTTAAACTCTTTTTTTCCTTCCTTTTTATTAAATCAAAGCTAAGGGTATATAGAATAAAATAACAACTAAGTATCTAGATCTATATTATTATTTATACATACTCACACACAAACATATCCATATATATATCCCCCTGAATATACGCTATCCTAATCAATATAGCCTAACCAATATTTAATAGGAAATAATAAATAAGTTCATACATATTATTTATACTCAAGTGCATCCTACAATAAAATTTCTATAATTTAATATGAAATAATCCAAAGGTATATTATTCAAAATTAAGTAGAAAAATAGGTCAGGGAAGGTTTTTTTTTCCATAAAATAATATTCATTTGATACCAACATCATTTATACAAAACATAACAATTAATTGTTTACGAAAATAAATAATAGTTCATTAAAATAAATTTCTATTACATATATACAATATACATCTACATGGACGTCTTCAAACGTACTATCCAACTACATGGACTTTGGGCTCGGTTCGGCTCTAGTTCGGTACAATCGGCGTGCGGCCTTGCAGTGGCCGGTGGCGGCAGGGGCGGCTACAGCTGGTGGTGGCGGTAGCTGTGGTGGTGCGGATGGTGATGGCGGTGACAGCTAGGGTTAGGGTTTGGAAAAGATGGCGGCGAATAGACTTTTTGGTGGCTCTGATACCATGTTGAATATTTGTGATAATTTTATTGATAATCTCGTGGCTATATATAGCCTTACAATCCTCCTCATTACATTAAACCCTCTGTGGAATATTCTATAGAATATTCTGACATACCAAATATACCAACAGGATATTCCAATATGCTTATTCTAATATACCAACAATAATAGCCCCATGACATTGATCTTTTCTAGTTAAAATATTACTTTTATACTTATAACTTCTGGAGGTGACATTTGTGTCGGTAGTAGCTCATTTCCTACCTTATTAGCATAATAACTGTTATCAAAATTACTATAAACATTGTAACAATGTTTTAGAAGATTTCATAGTGTTGGTTATCCATACAATATTTTTTTTAAAAATCATAATTAAAAAAACTAATCAATTTTTAATATCAAAATTAACTAATTTTAATATAATATTTTTTTTACTTAAATCTTAACTTGATTTCCTTGAAAGCCGGATATAGAATTGTTAGGTTGGTGGTGGTCGATCAATTAGAAGTCTCCAACGCCGAATTTTTCTTGCACTTCAGTCTTCAGAAAATAGTTACTTCACCGAATATAAAACTAGATTGCTTGTAGGTATTTGAGGAGATGGAAAAAAAAATGTGGTAAATGTCAATGAATTAAGCCTATTTATAGAAATTTTTTAGTGCCAAATAACCACCAATCCCCTTAGAATATAGCTGTCATATGGGTATTTTGGTCATTTTCAGCAAATGACAAAAATATCCCTTATTCACGTTCAAAAATGATTAAAATGTGGGTATTTTGGTAAAACTACACTCCAAAAACTAATTTGGTCGTTGGGAATTTCTTTTACCAAAATATCCCTCCCAATGTTTATCTAACGGTTATTATGGGATATTTTGGTAAAACAATCCCCTAAATAATTTAAAAAACATAGAATGGTGGGTCAAGGCGATTAATTGAGCGACCCGGCCCTGGGATCAAGCCTGACCGGGTCACCGATTAGGTCGGGCCGGGTCGACCAATTTTGGGTGTAGCGGTCGGGTCGGACCGATTTTTGCACCAGTCCGGAACCGGTTTATCACTCGGCCGGGCGGGGTTGACCTGTTGACTAGGCCCGAGCCGACCCAGGTCGGGTATGACCGGGTCGAACAAGGCAGGGTTTTGGGCCGCCCGACCTAGTACACACCTTGAACCAAAAATAGTTATTAGATCCAACTTATTGGAAAGGGTACATGGGGTTTTAAATGCGCTAGTCATATCTACTACCTGACAAGCCTATTCAACTGATTGCCCTAGGAGAATCCAACAGAGAAGATCTATTTACCAAATCAGTTAACTTGAATCTAGCCTATTTCTTGTATATGAACCGGATAATGAAAATAAAATTGTTTTAGTTAGAATTAATAATGTTAACTATATCAATTGTGGGTGATTAATACGGGAATTCTGCATTTCTGAAAACAAAAGTTCAGGACTTCCAAGGTAAGAGGTGTCGTAGCATTTGCTTCCACGCATGTCTCTAGAATTCGACTCGTATAAGATGATGTCGAATCACGACACGAAGAGACACATGGTTGGTGTCGTCAATGACCGGGGATCTCGCAATAGTAGGTTCGCAGTCTAGTATAGGTTGTCATCCTTTCTCTTCCATCTTCGTGGAATAGCATCAAGCAACTTATGACACATTTTGCGGACGATGGCATTCAAGAGAACTCGAACTTAAGAGTGGATACAAACAGCCGATTCCCTTTATTTTGGATAAAGCTTTGTTGTTCACTACCAAAATAAGAGCATTTAGCGACGCATAAAAACGTCGCTAAAGTGTACAAAAATGTCACTATTCAAGATTAGCGACGTTAGCTTTGGATGTCGCTAATTTGACTAATTTTGGTAGTGGTGGTTGTATTTCAAAACACATAGATCTAAAGGAACATGCAATAGGGTTCGAGAACCCCTTTCCTTTTAGGAACTTTACTTTTGGGCACACGAAGTGCGAGCAAGGTTGTGAAACTTGCGGTAGCAAAGAGGGGTTCGAAAGGAGGGGTCAAATAAGGGGCACAAGCTAGGGGGTAGAAGGGGGTGAAAAGAGAAGAAGCAAGTGGGTATAAAGTGGAACGGCGAGATGATGAATAGGAAGAAAAAGTGGAGGAAAGATGGAGAAAAAGAGAGTCGAAAATTCGAGAAATCCTAGTTGTGATATGTATAAAACTAGATTAGGAGATGACAGTCATAAATTAATCTGCATCGCGCTCTCTCCATAAACAGAGTTATAAACAGGTTTGAACCTCATAACCCATGTATGTAACATAAAGGATCAAAACTTAACCTTTTCTTTATCTTGATAGGTTGCACAGCTCTACACTTGGCTGCTATGGAAGGCCATCTAGAGGCATGTACTGTGCTAACACGTGCTTCTACTAAGAAAGAACTGTTGATGAGGGATAAAAATGGATCTACTCCTTTTAAACTCGCCATTAACGGAGGCCATCACAATGTGGCCGCTATATTGGTAAGTACTTCATGATATTCTACTATCCAGTATTTTCTTCACAAATATTAACTTAATTGTTATATAGTTGGACTTGTTCTCATGTCCACTAGTTATCAAATTTAGCGAGTCCCTGATGCATAACACCACGCCGACACTTGTCGGAGGGTTGTGTTAATATTTTCTTCATTACAAAAATGTGGTTCACTTTATATGTTTAAATTTTCGATATTAATTTCAAACCTTTTTTAATGACTGTAGAAGAATATAGGCGTTTTCCCCCTAGTTTTCTTATTAGACTCAAGTCATTTTGTCTCATAATTGATGGTCACCAACAAGGGGCTCTCCACCTCTTTATAA
>JANAVB010003129.1:0-64094 GCA_029216955.1 Iris pallida
ATTCTTGGCATTGGCCTTCTTCACATGATTCCAGAGCCTCCCCAATACAATCACCATTAGAAGTTAAAACAGAAGTATGAAAGAATCTGAACAATAAATATTAAATAGATCAAAAAAACAAATATTTAAAACACTATTCTGAAACTTTGTTACAGCACTGAAAAAATTGTCATATAGGTATTCTATAAAGCAAACAAAATTTATTTCAAATATCTTTTGTCCGTAGAAGAAAACAATTTTCTTGTTCTTATGTTGTGTTGTGACCATCAAATCTAAATAAAGTTCAATGAACAATACATAATTGCAAACACAAATGGGTTCCTGGTAGTGATTTGCTTATAGATGTAATATAATCTAGTTAAAAATTTAGGAGAAGTAAGAACATTCTAAATTTCATAAATAAAACAATAAAAAGTAAGATTTATACCAGTAAATTATATTAATCTGGTTGTTCAAGATCAAAACGAAGGAAAAGAGCCCGAGCAAAAGAGGAGAAAACTGAGAAGAAAGGGTGAAGATGGAAAAAAAAAGACATGCTTCAATATAAACAAAATAAAATCGAAAAAATTAACGTTGGACTTGGGGAGAAGAATCTCCATCAAAGAAATAGAGAAGGCAACTTTTTATTCTCTCGGACGGAAAGGAAACCGAGGAGAGGAAGAGAATAGGAGGCGACAAATAAATTAATTGGGGGCGGTTATTAATGGGTTGCTTGTGATTTTTATGTGTGGCTGTTACTTGATTTTAGGTTTACTACTTTACTAGTTAATTATTAAGCAAAATTAGCCCAGGCGGCAGCCCATAATAGGGAACTTGAAGTCCAATATATACTACACTACAAATTTTTTGGTGCCCCCCAACAATATGGTGTCCCGGGCCTGGGCCCTGCCTGCCCTGGGTCTGGGCCGGCTTATGGGACTACCAACAGTGAAGTAAGAAGACCCCTGTCTATCTTTTTGTCTATTAAGATAATCCCATCAAAACCTAAATTCCTAAGACCCAACAATTTAATGCAAAAAAAGGAGACATGTAATAGAGCTTGTTACACATCTCATGACCAAATTGAGATATTTTTCTCTGATTATATTAGATTTTGAGTAGTAGACTAAATTGTAATAAACTTCAATGTATAGAAGTCATATTGAACTAAATTGTGGATGTTCTCAAGTCCCAAAGAATGGTCAACCATTTATACATTAAGCTAAACTATCTATTGGTTTTAACACGAATTAACCTACCGACTCCGATATGCAGATCGGGTTCGTTGTATAATTGGCTAAATTACAACTTGATATTCTGAACTATTCCAAATGTTCAATTTGATACTCTCAACTTTAATATGCATCAACTTGATAATCTCTCTCCAAATGTTGTTAACCGAACTAGCAAATGACAGAAATACTCTTCCTAAACTCCTTTCTCTCTCCGGCACTCCCCCATCTTTCTCCGGCACCGGCAGCCGTAGGGGTCTGCACAGCCACGAGCAGCAACAGCAGCACGGTGGCAGTGTGGCAACATCGGGGGATGGGGAGTCTCGCGTGGGGCCACCGGAACTGGAGGGGAGGGGTCGCCGCAATAGCAGCACCGTGCAGCGATGGTGTAGCAGTGGCGGGAGAGGGGTGTGGGGCTGGAGGGGGAGGTCGCGAGGGGTTGCCGACACAGGAGGGGGAGGCGGGTTAGCCAGGACAGGAGAGAGGGGGGGGGGGGGGGGGGGGGGTGTCAACCGAGTGGGAGGGAGGGTGGGGAGGTAGGTGGAGGACAATTTTGTTCAAAAAATAAATTTAACGAATTTTTTTAATGTTTGAGATGATGGAGGTACCAAGTTAAAATATTAATTGAGAGGGAATATTAATTTAATACCTATTAATATTAAGTTAAAAATATATAAATATTTGAGAATATCAAATTATAATTAGCATGTATAATTTTTAGAGTTATTTGTATTTACCCCCCCAATTGCTAATCCTATTTCTACTTTCCTCCCAATTTTATTTTAATTAGTGTTACCCCCCCCCCCCCCCCCCCCCCCAATCTTTGGGTAAAGTGCAAAAAACTCTCTTTAGATTTGTGTTTTTGCATTTAAAGACCCCTTGTTTAAAAAAAAATACACATTTTAATTTTTGCTTAGTTTACACTAATGTCATTAACAGGCGTTAAAATACGTCTAAAAATGATTTTACCCTACTCTCTCCGATGGTGGGGACTTGTCAAGCGGGGCCGACTAGAGGAGAGGGGAGGGTGACCGGCCAGCGGAGGAAGGAGGGGACATGTCGAGCTAGGGTTGAGCATTCGGTTAATTCGGTTCAAAACGAACCAAAAATCGAATAAGTAAAATCAAAACCGAACCGAATTGGCCCATAACCGAATCAAACCGAATCAGATTAAATTGGTTCGATTTTTGTTTATTCGGTTTATTTGCATTTGTTAAAATATATAGACTTAAATATACCTAAATTTATTTAGTATATATCTGTAATATTATATAGATATATATATATATATATATATAATATAATATATATATATATATAATATATATATAAACTAAATTTTCTTATTCGGTTTTGGACCGAAACCCAAAATCGAAACTGAAACCGAATAAGAAAATTTAGTATTTTCAAAACCGAAATCGAACCGAATCTCTTATTCGGTTCTGTTTGGTTTTTTCTTATTCGGCCCCCCTCGACCGCCCTCCTCCCTCTGCTAGACGGCCCCCTCGACCTGTCCCCCACCTCCTTCCGCTAGCCAGCCCTCCCAACCCCCTCCTCCCTCCGCTGGTCGGTCATGCTCGACCTAAGGGTGAGCATTATTCGATTTGGACCGAAAATCGAACCGAACCGAATAAGAGATTCGGCTCGGTTTAAAAAAGTTCTTATTCTGTTTCGGTTTTGAAAATACTAAATTTTCTTATTCTGTTTCGGTCTTAGGTTTCGGCTTCGGTCCAAACCAAAAACAGAATAAGAAAATTTAGTATATATATATATATATATTATATATATTATATATATATATATATATATATATATATATATATATATATATAAGTACTATATATATTAACAAAAAGTGCAAATAAACCGTAAATTGAACCGATTTAATTCGGTTCCGTTTGATTCAGTTATGGGTCAATTCGGTTCGGTTTCGGTTTTGCTTATTCGATTTTCGGTTCAATTCGGTTTCCGGTTTGGTTTGAACCGAATTAACCGAATGCTCACCCCTAGCTCGACCCGTCCCCTCCTCCCTCCGCTGGCCGGCCCCCCTCTCCTCTGGTCGGCCCCGCTTGACAAACTCCCACCACCAGAGGAGGGGGGGGGGGGGGGGGAGAGTGTGGGGGAGGAATAAAATCGTATTTTTAGACGTATTTTAACGTCTGTTAATGACATAGTGCAAACTGAGCAAAAATTAAATGTGAGATCTTTTTTTTTAAACAAGGGGTCTTCAAATGCAAAAACGCAAATTTTAGGAGGGTTTATTTGCATTACCCAAAGATTGGGAGGATAACACTAATTAAAATAAAATTGGAAAAAAGTAGAAATAGGATCAGCAATTGGGGGGAGGGGAGAAGGATAAATACAAATAACTCTAATTTTTATAACCAACTAGGTCGGTCAGGCTACCAAACTTACACGCTACCTAAGAACCTAAGTTGGATATGTTGTCCCATCAGTCTATTGTCTTGGAACCTTAACGTTGTTATTTCTTTAATTTATCAGGTGAAGTCCGTTCCAGTTTCCTCAAATTGATCTCGGCAATTAATATCGTCTATAGGAGTGTACAAGCAGTTTTGTCAACTGGTCTAAGTATATAGAAGCGTTGCACCAATGAAATTGAAGTGGCGTCTGTTGCTTAACGTAGCTGCTATTTGGACCGGCACGGAACTGAGTAAAGAATAATGGCTGACCGTCACGTAGCAACACGGACGGTCAAAATAGACTTTCGGGTTGCTTAATGATCATGCATCAACTGGATTTTGGATAGACCTGAATGTCTTCCTTAAGACCGGTTGGCTGTGATTTATCTTGTAAAAACCTACTAGAGGTGAGTGGGTCCTTTAAATAAGTTTTCTTGGGATACTTTGTTGTGTATATCAGTGGTAAGAACCGGGTAGACCGGTTTAAGCAAAAAAAATTAGTCCGGTCCACAAAATCGAGTTTTTTAAAAAACTGTCGGTTTTTTTAAATTGGGGTTCAACCGATGAACCGGTCGAATTGGTTCACAATCGAAACGGTCAATTTTAATTTTTAAAAAAAATTCAAAAAAATTATCATGTAAAATTTGAACCATTTGATTATTGATTTGGTTTTAATAGATCTTATAGTTGTAAATTAAACCAAACCAACATACTAAGAACCAAACCAACCGGATCAAGAAGTAAATATGGATATCTTATCTATTTGAACCAAACCAAGTCTATTTGGACCCCGGTTGAATCCCAGTCCGACTTATACCAAAAACGGTCCAATCACCGGTCCGGTTTTTAAAACATTGGTGTGTATATATGGAGGCTACGTGTTGATACCCGTAAATGGAAGCTGATGTTTCTTGGGAAGTCTGGTTTGTTTGTATTTTTAGTTGCTGGTTGTAAGAAGACGCATATTATGCAATTATGTGAATACCCTCAATTCTCTGCATATGTTTTAATTAAAATGTGTATATTTTAAAAACAACAATTCTATATATGTGCTTCGAAACCAAACTTTGGTAATTTAATTAGTCTAAGTTTGGACAGAAATACAGCAAATGTGTGTATAAAAATTATAATTTTTAATATCATTAAACCATATTTCAACTTTAAACCCTACCCATTATATAATAGAAATAGTTCAACTAAACAAACCAAATCGTTATTCGATTCGGTTTCGGTATTGGCTAATTTCGTTTCGATTTCGGTTTTGGATTTTTAGAATTTCGGTTTATTTGGTTTTGACTATTTTGGTTCGACTAGAACCAAATAAGCCGAACCCTCACCCCTGTTAATATGCTTGATCAATCGAAAAAAAAAAAAAAATCTAGGAACTGACACAGGCTTTAGCGGAATTGTGACTTGGGCCTCGTTTGGTTCGCGGAATGGAAGGAAAAATAAATTTCCTTAGCATTCCTTTCCTTTGGAAAATTATAATTGCTATTGATTTTTCTTTTCGATGTTTAAAAAAGTCAAAAAAATTGGAAAGAAAAGTAAATACATCAATGTGGAAAAATAATTTTTTGCTTTATAGATATAATCACTTTTTTCTCTCTAATTTCTCTTGCATTTTTTTTTTAGGGGGTCCACTTCTTAATGGTGTTTGGAGGCATGCCTCCAAGGGGCTCGAATCCGTGCCACTGCACCAGGGTGCTCCACCGTTTCCAACGGACTACAGCCACGGAGACTATTTCTCTTACATTAAAAATTACTTTCTTTTCCTCCTCAATTCCTTTAGTTGAGCGTCTGTTACCTGAAGCTTGAAGATTGATTGATGAGGACTTCAAAAATCCACAAAGGAAAGATCACAAGCGACAGCGGAAGAAAACATTTAATATTTGGGGGGTGATAATTGTAACTACAGCTTTTTCTTAGTCTCATTCATAGTCATAGCGTAACCTGGCGTTAAGACATAATTAACGTAGAATATGTGCAAGATCTTAAAGAATTTTTCAAGAAATACTCGATCATGAGAATCTGTGTGAAAAATGATGCAATGCTCCTTGTAATGAACACCTGCGGTTCTTGCATTCTTGCAGTGATTAGAGTTGCCTACGATAATGAAGTCTCATTGGATTGTTTAGAAGAGACAACACGTTGGACGAGACATGGTTGGAAGGAATTGGAGGGGGGAGGAAGTGATTATTGCGATGGAAAACAAACAATGTATGCTATTTTGACCGCCCTCCGGCGTCGGCATTGCCCGCTTCCGGGGTGGGCCCACGTTAGCATCAAGATGTGAGGTGGGCCGGACTGGGCCGGCTCAGACCCACTGTTGATCGGATTTGACCAGGCTTGGGCCGGGTCGGGCCGGGTCAATTCGGAATTGCAACATTTGAACCTAGGTCCGGATAGGTTCGGGCCGAGTCGGGTCCGGGCCGGACCGGGCCCGGGTTAATGCGCGGGCCGACCCACTTTATTTTTTTTTATTTTTTGGCTCGGTTTGGGATTTATAGTGTATGAGTTTCTACTTTTAACACAAAGTAACGTGGAATTGCTAGTTAGGAGTGTGGTATATGAGTGTTTGTTTTAGAGGTCTTGGATTCATGAGCCCCCCTTTCTCCAAAAATTCAAAAAAAAATCAAATAAAACCCGGGCCGGGCCGTGCTGGGCCGTGGGCCAAAACAAAAATAAACCTAGCCCGGACCCAAAGTCAGGCCAGGCCGGGCTACCGGATCGTTATATTTGGACCCAGCCTGAACACGATTTTACTATGGGCCAGTCCGGGTTGGCTCGTTGACCTGTTCGGGTCGGGTTCAGGGTCGTCCGACCCACTACACACCTTGACGTTAGTAAAAAAGTCAGTGACTGGCCTCAACGCAGATGCGGACCAGCTTTCCGGACGGTCAAAATAGTATATATATTTTTTTATGGTGATTACCGAGGAAACAATTTTTGGCCGTTGCACATGCTTCAAAGATTCAAAGAGTGACAATCTCAAAGTTGTTTCAAGTATTTAATGACACTTTATCTGCTATTAGTAATGTGCACGCACGAAAAAAATAGTTAAAAAAATTAAATATAAATTTATTATAAAACTATCATTTCTAGGATTTGAATTCAATGAGCCAAGAAAATATCTTTCTTCTTAACTACATGAGTTATATTATTTATTTATAAATAAATTATATTAGATAGTTAAATATTTAATTTAAAATAATTTTTAAATAATTAATAGAATATTTAAATAGTTCTTTAGTTTTTTTATTATTATATTTTAATTTATTTAAATATATGATAATATACATACGGTCTGGATGTCTCACTTTTGAGTCGCTTCCATGCCGTATTATTTAAGTAGAAGATTGGCCAATTGTCCATGATACGATTCTCATGAAGATATTCGATTACACCAGTAAATGTAATCTACTAATCTTGCAAAGTTGTAAAATGAGGGAAAAATAGCAATAATGTTGTACGTCTGAAAACAAAAGGGTGTTGCACTTGACCTGAACCAGACAGTGTGGGTCTCCCTGAAAAATCTACTTCTGACTGCTCCTCCATGCCACAGATTAAATTAATTAGATATAACTAATCCACACCATTAGAATAATTCATGCAAATTAATTAGTGTTAGTATAAATTGTTATTATAGTCAATGAAACTTAATTATTGCTTTTCAATACAATGAGTTATTTGAACGTGGAAGTGCTCAAAACAGGTCTAATTCATCCCTCTTTTGCTAACATTAGTATTTTAATATGTGAGCGTAAACAATACTGTATTATTATAATATTTGAATATCAATCCTATTTTATAACTTAATTTTGTAAAAATTCTTATTACAACTTAAAATTTAAATAAATGAGAGGATATTATATATTTGAATAAAAGATTTGAAGAAAGACCGTCCTATTAGGATTTGTTAGAAGGTGATTAAGTTGAATAATATCAAATCTTATACTTAAAATTTCTAGATAGGTTCAAATAGATTGGATTTATTAACTTTCATATTTGATAATAATCATCGATATAACTGTTTTGAACAAAAAAATTGATAGAAAAACTATATTGTAACAATATATTTAATGTAAAATATTAAGTTGTTGCCTGAGCGCTTATGTATATTTCAATCGGTTGGTAAAAAAAAATTCAACCAGTATATCAAAGTTAGTATTATACCAAAATAATATTGATATTCCTACTATTTAAATTGTATATTAGTATAGATGACTTCGGAGTAACATAGGTAGAAACATTTTATTGTATAATTTCTAAGATGCACTGGATATAACATTTTTTTTGCTGTTGAATTTTTTAAAAAGAAAAAGAAAAAGAAAATTGAACCAGGTTTGCTTGATGTCGGTCCCACGTATCAAAATGGTTCACATCAGTTCAATTAGTTCAACTAATCATACTGAAGCGATTTCGGTTTGAACCGGATAAAATGGAGTTGAACCGTTTAATTAGTTCAACTAATCAGGATGAGCAATTTCGGTTTGAACCGGCCAGTTCAAACCAATGTTTTTAAAACATTGTCCACGTCCTCTTTCCTCTAAACAAAAAGCAATGCTCTCTCTAATTTTTTTTTCCTTCTTGGCACAAAAGAATATCCAACTCAAATATCTGAATCTTAAGTATTCAACTAAAGTTCCAGGGAGATTTCTGTAAAATAATATCAAACATCACCGGAACGATTCCGAACCCAAAAAGGAACAATACCTCTAAAGATTCCCCACAAATAATAAATATCATATAATTATGTAACCATCTTAACAAAGTTCACAAGTATCAACTTCCAAAATCATTCGTTTGCACTCTTCCCTTTTCCTCCTCGTATAAGTTTTCTTGTTCCACTACAATTCCTTAAAAAAGGAAGAAAAATAATAAAAAAAACCCATTAATTTTCTCTTCTTCTTCTTCTTCTCTGGTCGATCGATGTCTTCCGATCAGTTCACAACGGAAGGCGGACACCGGTACGTGAAGCTGGCGTCGGGACAGCCGGTCGCTGCTTCCGACCGGATATTCGAGGAACTGCCGAGCGCCACGATCGTGTCGGTGTCCCGGCCCGACGCGAGCGACATATCGCCGATGCTGCTCTCCTACACCATCGAGTTCCAGTACAAGCAGGTGGTGTTTTTTTTTTCCTTCGCCATTCTGTTGTTTCTTGAACTAGTGTGGAAATTTCTTGGATTTGATGCGAATGCACCATCGTGTGGGAGGTGTGAATTAGGGTTCGAGATTGGTGAGCAGTTTGGGTTTTTTATTTGAATTGGCGCTCTAATTAATTTGCACGGGGCACAGCGTGTTGTCAGAGCATCTCCAACCCTATTGTCTTGTTAGTCTTAGGTGGCTCCTATGTGGCATGAGCCACAAGACAATGTCTTGTTTACGTAGCAAAACTACATCTCAAAAGACAATGAGATAGAAAAACTCTCTGTATTGAGGAGGCAATAAAAAGTATTTTTTACAACTTCCAAGGCAACTCCTCCACTTCTTCAACTTTTTTATAAATATTTCTATTCATAATTGATGATGTGGAGACAAAGTCATTGTGAAGTGCATTGTCTAGATCTAGACAACCAACTTCACATTCTCCTTGCCATGTCATTGCCATGTCAACTTCACAATTTATTTGACATTTGCATTGGAGAAGTACTTTTGAAAATAATGCTTGTCATTTCTATGTGGCAACCATTTTTTCCAAACTCACAATAGGGTTGGAGATGCTCTCAGTGTTGTAGAAGGTGGGGCCCACATGACAGTGCTACATGGTTGGTCCAGTTAGTATGGAAGAAAAGTTCACCTCTCATTCCAACTGTTGCGCTGCTTTAAAATTTCGTAAATTCGTGTCCTTTGTGATATGTGAGGCGTTATTGTTGCCACGAGACAATTGTAGAGTGTCGGACACGGCACGACACGTGGGCAAAACTGATTTTTTGAGTGTCAGTGCTTCCAAGATAGGACTACAAAATTGCAGAAAAATGAAGGATGCAGGGTTGCTGATGGGGTTTACAATTTTATGCTTCGCCGAGATTTTCAGAAATCTGTTATGGGAATCAACTTCTGCAGAGTACTTTAATACCCATGGAACAATCGTTTTGCAAAGTAACATAATTTCCTACTTTAGAATTTCTGCTGTAGTCACTGATTGAGTGAAGGCGGACCGTGCAATGGTTACAGATGAGCCAAGCATTTAATAAGTTGACACGGAAAGCTTACATAGGCAAGAGTAACTACTGTACGAAGAAGTAAAAGTATCTGCTCCAGTTAAATGATTCCTTACAACTCCTGACCTTTGGTTTGTCTGAATTGCCGTAATTAAACTTTTTGTTCTCCTTATTTTATGAAGCACGTACACTCCATAAGTGTATACATGTCATAAACCACATAGGTGTTCGTGTTTCCAATATCATGTTGGCTATTTCTGAAGTCCTCAAATATTATTCTGAACTTATTATCTATTTCTGAAGTCCTCAAACCACATAGGTATCTTCTTACAGCTTGGCCTATGATTTGGTGTGAACCACATCTGCATGTCTCATATTACTATCCTACACTTGTTTCTGCTGTAAAGTATGACTGCTTTCAGTACACAAACTAGTGGAATATGCTCTCTGGGTATCATATTATCTGGTATCTTGCGGTGGTGTTGTGTTAAGAACCTGTATCTTCCTCAATATGACACATCGTCTTTCACCTATATGTGTATATATATTATTATTATTATTTTTGTTATATATATATATATATATATATATATATATATTTTGGAACCAGGTAAATTATTTCTGGAATCGCTCCCACTAGGATTCGAACTCCTCACCACTCGGGCCGCATGCATCTCTCTTAACCACTAGACTAGAGGTCATCTCCTATATATATATATATATATATATATATATATATATATAACTTTTTTCACAACTTGTTGCTTGGTTCGAACAAGCAATTTCTCTTCATGTTTAGTGCATGCCATCGTCAGACGAAGACCATGCTAGTTGTAGTTCCCTTTCTGTTAACTTGTCAACATTAGATGCTAAACAGGGATTCTCTCTTCTGTTTTTGTTCCATATGCTATTATTATACTGCATCACCAATATCTATGTATAGCAATTGGTCATGATAAACATGTTTGAGTTTGCCAGTCAATAGAGCATTATCCTGATTAATTTGTGCACCTCTATCCACATCCACCAGTTTAGCTGGCGTCTGGTGAAGAAAGCTAGACAAGTTTTCTACCTGCATTTTTCTTTGAAGAAGCGAGCCTTTATTGAGGAATTTCATGAGAAACAAGAACAGGTGCGCTATGGTTATATTCATTTTCTATTTCAGTTTTTGGAAGTCCTTTATTTAGTTATGATTGGTTACACATGATTTCCAGTTGTTATTTAAACTGGTTTATTCCTAATGTTTCCTTCATACACAACAGACTAATACATTTTTCCCCTTAAATTTTGATTCAAACATGTATTCTTTGTATATTTGGTTAGTGTTTCCAAGTTCTATGGTTCTAACTGCACATGTTTTTGATGTTTGCGAGTGGGCATTTCCTGTTTTAATCCCTATTTTTTAATTGAAGGTGCCTTTTCCAGAATAATAGTGCTTTACTGCTATTCACATTTTTGTTTATCACTGCATCGCTTTAATATTATAATCATGTTTTCATTAACTTAGTAAGCTATGTATGTTGGAGACGTCCATCAAACTGTTTAATTTCCGATTTGCATTCATCACATGCGTGCAATTTTAATTTCCTTTTCTTTCATCCAATATAAATAAAGGTTAAGGAGTGGCTTCAAAATATTGGGCTAGGGGAGCATACGACAGTTGTACATGATGACGAAGAAGCTGATGATGAAGCTGTTCCTTTACAACACGAGGAAAATGTTTCCTCTAGAAATAAGTGAGCTATGCCTCCCTCTTCCCTCCTTCATGTGCAGTCACCTATGTTGCATAAGGACATGATATAGTACGAGATACGAGCATTTTCAAATATGTACAGTGTAATCACCTATGTTACACTAATACAGACACGGATATGGGTACAGACACGATACGGATACGTGCAACATAGGAAGTCACAATGCTCTCAGCAGCTTAAACAATGGTTGTGGAATTCCTATTTACATAACTGCCGTCATATCTCAGCTAAGATTTTGTCCCCGGGGGAAATATCGAATGTAGTACAACTTATTAACTTTTTCAACATTCGTGTACCAAAAGAAAGAGAAATGGAACATGAAATCTTGTTTTCTCATTGAATTTTCATTTAAAAGTTACTTTAATCTCTATTACCAATTTTACATCTTCATAGATAAAATTTTAACTTCAACTTCATCTGCCTCCAAATTACTTTTCTTGATTAATTATAATTTCAAATGTAATTTGTACTTTATATCTGTCGGATGTAACTCAAGTTTCAAGTCAATTGATAGCCTTTCAGAGGATATCACAAGTCACAAACTGCAAGTTGTAATTTCACTACTTATATAACAGAAAATAGCAATAGTCGTAAATTCAGCGTTGTGACTTGGGAATGCCTACAGTTGGATGCCTTTTTTTTAATCAAATGGGACCCTTTTGAATCCAGAAACTTCTAAGGGAGTCGGAAGAAATACGTGTATCCATATATCTTTTTCCTCCACCAGTTGGATTATGCTAGTCATCAGTCTCCATGAAGGGGAAAATGTGCGGTATTCTGGTAGCATTGGAGTCATTGCAGCTTGGTATACTTCGTGCATGTGCGCGTTTTTCTTTTGTGTGTGGGTGGGGGTGGGGGGTGGGTGGGGTGGGGTGGGGGGAGATGGGGTGGGGTGGGGTGGGGGGGAGGGGGGAAAGACTCTGTGCTAGAGGATGGACATGTGATTCAAAAGAATGAGATCCTTGGGGACGTATGTGTGGGCGAGCATGCTTGTGAGTCTGTCTTGGGACTTGGGAGTGATGGTGGTTGGTGAGGATCTGATTTCATGTGAAAGCCTGAAGAAGTCAGCATGTTGGCTTTTAATCGAACATGAGAATTAGATTTGTTGGGAACTTCCAGAGAGAGAGATCAATTCTCAAGTCTCAGAGGCATTTTGTTGAGAAGTAAAAAGAAACTGACCTATGTGTTCTCCTTCCTTTTGTATTGTGATTTGGAAGATTGTTTAACCATATTGTATTTTAAGCTTGAAATTTTGGTAGAAACTAGAGACATCATGGAGCCAGTGCAGCTTGTATGATATTTTTGAAGGGTATGGTAGAAACTCCACTTTTGAGCTTTCGGTCTTACTTGGTTTCCATATCTGAATCAGGAATTGATGTATTAAGAATCGTATCATTATACTGAATTTCATATCCTCCTATTACACAACCTCTTGCGTGCCTTATTTCTCCATTATTCAGGTTTTATTTTATCATCTTGCATCCTGAAATTTGGATTTACTAGTACAGGTTCCTATGAATACGGATCACTTGATGCTTAATTTAATTCCTTTATTTTGACTTTACCTTCATATCTGACTACTAAAGGATTGTTTATTGGAAATAGCAAATAGGATTCCTAACACATAATTGATCGAAGTCACTGTCTTTGACATAATGGGTAGATAAGAGTAAGTTGATATGTACAATCACAGCTTACATTGAGGTCATTGTATCCTTGAATTGTATGGCTGGACATTAAATACCATATTGCTTCCTTTATGTCTTTCACTAACTAAAGATCTATACTAGTGCAGAAACGTTCCTTCTAGTGCTGCCTTGCCAATTATTCGACCTGCACTTGGAAGACAACAATGTATATCTGACAGGGCAAAGGTCGCTATGCAAGGTTACCTAAATCATTTCTTGGGAAACTTGGATATTGTAAACTCTCAGGAGGTATGCAGGTCCTATCTGTAACACAAAGCATACTGTATATACCTAGCAACTAGGAGTTTTCCAGTATTATTGTGAAGCTGGCCATTTTTTTTATTGAAAAGGGAATTTGCCTGTATCTTGTATAATGCTGCTCAAACACATATGTATGGGTGTCATTACTTATGTGCTACCTGATTTTCTTAATCCTGTACATACATGAATGCACGTGGCATACATACAAAAATACATTGACATGCATTCAAACAGATGAACACAGCAGCAGACACGCATGTTTATAGTTATACATAAGAAATACAGAAAAGCATAGACATACACCCACAAACACTCACATACAGATTTATAAAATCCTTAGTACTCTTTAATTCTGAATGAGCTGGCGAATGTAGCTCCAACTCCCAGAAACTCCGTGAACACTTGACATAAAGGTCAAGATTGTCAGAATATTATCACCCATGTGTCTTGATCAATCTGAAACTATCCATCGATGTCCATTAATGTTGAAAATAATGTGTTGTAGCTCCACATATATTAATAAAAGCTCCCATGTATGTGATCAAATGAGTTAATCACACAAACCAAATTCTGAAAATTTATTGACTAACACTATGAGTTGTATTAAAAATTTCATACGAATCAAGGACCCGATGAGACAATAATGTAGGTATGTAATTAGTTGAATTTCTCTTTTTAGAAATATGCTGGTGATTGAGGCACATGTCGTAAGAACTTGCATGCACTATGCCACTATCAAAGGAGGGTTATTCAGAATTTAGATGATTACTTTTTACTTTTTGGGGGCTATAATTTTTGTTGAAACCCTTGGGAGCCATTTCTAAAATTTTCAAGATTGGATTGGAGGTTGAAGGTTGGAGAAGGTATTATGTACTTATCAGCAGATACGAATATCTACCTCTGCTAGAACAAGAAGTTGGTCTACATTCATGCAGAGTTATGTGGATGTTGAAAGTGCAGAACCATCTTAGTTGGGCATGCAAGATGAGCACTATTGGTTAAGTGGCTTATGCTTCTGGAAAGTGCTGGTAAGTTACCTCATTGTGCCATAAATCACTTAAACTGATGTAACAGCAGTAGGCAGAAACCCGGTTAAGCCATGTCGAACTGGTTGTTCAAGCTTGGGTGGGTTTAGGGATTGACCCGAGCTTGAGCTAAAAAAGACTACCCCAAGCTTGAGTAGGCCTGCGTGCAGGTAGACTCGGCTATGGAATAGCTTTCGATATGTCGACCTCAAGTGTACTGTGTTACTAATAACTATGAACATGTACTATGTTACTAGTAACTATGAACTCGGTAACTAATGCGTATATACATACACATATATAGATTTAACTGAAAAAAAACATATAGAAGCAGATGAGGCAACGCAGACGCGGTCGAGACTACAATATGCGAGAGTATTTGTCGAAATAGAAGCTGGGATCCACTTCCGAGGGCGATAGCATACGAAATTCCCTTCGGGGAAATATTCACACAAGCGGTAGATTACGAATGGGTTCCCCCAAGTTGTCAGCACTGCAAAATCTTCGGACACACGTTACAAACGTGCCAAAACAAAGAATAGAAGTCGGGAGGGGCGCAAGAACGTGAAGAACCAATCAACAATGAGCCAGGAAATATTCAGGGAAGATCCCTAGCGCATAATAACAAGGAAATCCACGTGGCGGTTGGGATGGACTGATGCACCGGGCTAGAAGTAGCAGTTGTGCTGCCATCTAATGGTACTACTCCAACACAGACTTCCATGGACGAACAGATGACGTTTGCGGCGGGAGACCACATGGAGGGTGAAGCACAAGGAAGCGGGAGTAACGGGTCAGTAGATCAGGAAGGAGGACGGAGGGGATTGATTGTGTTCCAAACTCAAAACAATAGCAATATGAAGAGACGGGCGGAGACAGCAAGAGGATCCAAGCAAACTGGGAAGGTTAGAGCAGTCTATTCCTCCAGTAGGAAGCGACAAGCAATCAACAATCTAGATGAACCACTACAGCCGGATGAGGTCCTGAGGACATGCACACAACCGGGATGGTAGGGAGCGGATCGGACCAAGGAGCAGATGGAGGAAATGGCCAAAGTTGCCTGGTGGTGGACAACCCAGAATGACGACGACACATTCTGGCGGGGAAGCCCCTGACAACTGGAGATAATGAGCGAGATCGACCAACTGATACGTCGCTATCATCAACCCGAGGTTATAGGACAGCGAACTCTCAAGGGGCACAATCTACTATTTATATGTCGATCATCGCCTGGAATATCAGAGGAGTTTGCTCGATCGGTAGATGGAAGGAGGTTTGAAGCAGATTGAGAGAGGAGCGGTGTACCATAAGCGGTCTCCTAGAGACAAAGATCAAGTCGCAAAGGCTGCTTGCATGTAGGACTCCTAACAATTGGGACCGGGTTAACAATTTGGAATTATGCGCCATGGCTCGTATTTGGATTTTGTGGGACACGGTACATTGGAAGGGACATGTGATCCATACTTCAGAACAACTCATAGCTGTTAAATTTACTCATCAAGGCGGATTACAAATAGTAGTGGGGGCCATCTACGGCCACAATGACCGAAGGCAACGGAATGTACTATGGCAAGACATCGCTCATGTTAGTCACATGGCAGGGCAAACCCTCCAACTACCTCTGCTTCTTCTAGGGGACTTTAACACCATCCTCTATCAGCACGAAAAAATCGGAGGAAGGTTTGTTCCTGACACAATTCTACAAGACTTCCAGATTGCTGCGGTCGGACATGAAGCAACTAACTAGAGGAGGCCACTTATGGACCTGGAATAACAAAGCCACTAGACGTCGCGTCATCAATCAACTGGATCGAGCAATCGACAACGACAAATGGTTCGACAAGTTCTCCCAACGTTTCTGTTATCGGGTTGCCAGCAGGAACGAGCGATCACTCCCCCCTTAGTGTCAAGCTGTCGAGCGCTAGAGACATGAAAGCCTCCAACTACCTCTGCTTCATCTAGGGGACTTTAACACCATCCTCTATCAGCACGAAAAAATAGGAGGAAGGGTTGCTCCTGACACAATTCTACAAGACTTCCAGAACTGTTTGCTGCGGTCAGACATGAAGCAACTAACTAGAGGAGGCCACTTATGGACCTGGAATAACAAAGCCACTAGACGTCGCGTCATCTGTCAACTGGATCGAGCAATCGGCAATGACAAATGGTTCGACAAGTTCTCCAACGTTTCTGTTATCGGGTTGCCAGCAGGAACAGGCGATCACTCCCCCCTTAGTGTCAAGCTGTCGAGCGCTAGAGACATGAAAGCCTCTCCTTATCGCTACAATAACGGATGGCACATGATGAGCGGGTACAAGGAAGCAGTCGAGAGCTGGATGCATACGTCAGCCGTGGGGACAGCTCAGTTCAGAATAGCCACCAAGTTGAAGCAAGTTAAAGCATCATTGAAGAGTTGGGTCCGTACTAAACCAAGCGGAGAGCTGGACCAAGGACCGCGGCCTGGTTAATGAAGTAGGGCAACTTCGACTTGCAGAGGAAGTCGTCGCAGCACAACGCGCCAAGTGCGCGTGGTTGAAAGATGGGGACAAATGCACCTGGTTTTTCTACGACATTATCCGCACCAGGCAACATAGAAACCACATCCACCAACTCATAGATCAAGATGACAATGTAGTTTCCGCTACCACCAACATCAGGGAGTCGGCGGTCAGGTATTTCTCCGAGTTATACAATCAAAATGATTATCAAACTCATTTTACTAACATTGTCAGCAAGCGGATAGTCACACAAGAAGGCAGTGATCGACTTTTGGCTCCGTTGAGGATGGAGGAAATAGAAGCTATTATAAAGAACGCGAACCCGAACAAAGCTCCAGGATCCGATAACTTCGGGAGCAAATTCTACAAACTCTACTGGGCTGCCATAAAAGATGACGTCTGGGACACAATTAGTGAGTTCTTTGAGAGCGGGAAGCTGCTTAAAGAATTTAATCACACCTTCCTGACATTGATTCTTAAGAAGGAAGGGGCGACAGACTTGGCTGATTTTAGACCCATAGCATGCTGCAACTATATATATAAACTCATCACAGGAGTCATGTGTCGGAGGATGGAAGAGCTAATGACGGAACTGGTATCCAGGAATCAAGCAACATTTGTCAAATGACGCTTGATATCAGAAAATTCTCTACTTGCACACGAGTTCGTCAGGGAGTTCAACAAACCCGGAGCAAAGAAGGCCTGTCTCAAACTGGATCTCCGCAAAGCATATGACACGGTAAACAAGGAGTTTGTATGTGCAACTATGCTCGTGATGGGATTCTCGGAGCTCTTGGTGGAAAGAATAAGAGAATGCATCACGAGTGCTACGTTCTCAGTTCTCATTGAAGGAAGGCCATATGGGTTCTTTGCCAGCAACAAGGGCATCCGTCAAGGGGATCCTTTATCCTCGTACTTATTCTCCCTGGTAATGGAACACTTTTCATGCCTTCTGGATGCGGCAGTTGCTTGGGATCAGGTGCAACCGCTATAGAAATCGATTACTCCACATATCAGCCTCCTGATCTACGCGGATGATCTTTTAGTCTTTCTGGCACCTACTAGGAAGGGTATACGGGCCCTCGCTGATATCATAGAGATATTTGGAGATCATACAGGGCTACTATTTAATAGAGACAAAAGTCACGTATACTTCAACTCCACCTGTCCCAATAAAGAGGAGCTTGCGACAGCACTGGGAGTTGGCCGAGCGAAATTTCGGTTAAATACTTGGGCACCCCCTTGACGGTTAATTATGCTCGAGATGAAGACTGTAACTCCTTGGTAGAATATGTGCAAAAACGCATTGAGGGGTGGTGTCACGCCCCGCTCCCGTAGGAGCGATCGTCCTCGCTAAGGCATGATGCCGCACGAGCCTAGATTGCACTCGTGCAAGGCGGGTTCTATAACGGCCGATTACAGCGGCTGCGACGGGGTCGTCGCACAGAAGTCCCAAGCAGAGACATTGAATAATAGCAGCTGAAATTTAGAACAAAACACAAATCATTCAAAAGATGCATTTTATTGATGTTGAAACAATGATTACAAAGGGGCACAAGGCCAAGATTTACAAGTCACTCAAGCTCACTCTTCTCATATTACAAATCACTCGGCTCTCTCTCATCTCTCAATATAAGTTTTGAACCAGCGGATGCTTTGGAAGGCGACGTCCATACATTATGTCCCGTATAAGTCTTGACTCTATGCGGCCGTACGTTTCGAATCGCCAAGGAACTCTGTGCCTTGACGTATCCAAGCGAGCTCCGCGCCACGAGCTTCTACCTGTGCCTGCACATGAAAACTATGTGGGTGTCAGTACTCAACTGTACTTGTGGAATGAGCTCCTCGTCCACCCATACAAAACCAACACGTTCATTTACTTTGTACAACATAACTCTTTTGATTGTCTTTCTACTCTTGTCTTAGGTTTAGTTTTAGGACAGACGTCTTGGCATGTTTGTGTCTGAAAACCATACCGTGCTTGGAACAATGACGTCAACCCAACAACGTTAACCTATCAAGTCGTGCTTGCCTTTAGGCCCAAAATCAGAGATACAACTACACGATGAGACTCCATTTCCTTGTGACCGTGCTACCTTCTTGAGGCAGTGCCTCGCCACTTACTGACTTGCCTATACTTGTGTTATGATAGCGCGACCGTGCCTCATATATCGAGGTCGTGCCCTGCAACTCAACGTAACTTCACCCAACTTGCCCTACGGCCCTTTTCGACTTAACTCAAAACAACTCAATACTTATGCAACTCTGTGTAGAGGACCTAACACTTGACGCCACATCTCGTGCCGAAGCACGGGTCCTTGCTATAGCCAAGTCCTAGGCTCTTAAACCATGGTGCAAGCCGTGCACACATACCCTATCAACACCACTCGTGCCGTGTTTACACAAAACTTTATCACTTTCCCTGTTAGTTAATAATAATTTATATTAGGTGTATTACCCACAGGTCTCTGGCATTAATAAGCCATTCAGGACATAGCCTGGTAAACGGGATCCTTGCACCGCAAGTAGCGATCTCCGATGCAAGTCCCCGAACCACCATTGCCTATTACCCAGCTCGGCTATTACCCCGTTTCCTCCATGGCCGGCATCGGTCCCCTGGCCCCAGGCTTTCCGATCCGAAGAAACGGTAAAAACACCCCTTGTCAAACAAGTAGTCCAACGACCGTGTTATGTTATAAGGTATATATATATTAGGGTATCATTGGAATTTGTTATTAAATCGATTCATTTACTTCTTCCATTTTTCATACTACTCTTGCAGAGCCCAAACCGGGGTTGCCTCGGCGACTGACCTACAGTCCCGACATATTACTCTCGACGACTAACCATCGCTCTGACTTAACATTGTTTGAACTCAGGGAACGACTATTGCATAGTCTTCCCACTTAACTTGAACATAACGTGTTCCTCACGTGTCGACAGACCGTGGCTAACTTTCCACCGCACCAACTGTGGCTCGTGCCTTGAACCAACTCGTGTTCTACGCGACGCTATCGTCCAAGTCATACTTTATATGACGGGCCTTGGGATCGTGAGACTATTTTACTTGACAACCGCAGAAAGAGCGGGACAACACTTGGAATGACTTAGGTCGACCGACATAACTTTACCTAATTTACTCAAGCCTACAACTTAACCCGAGGGACGAGCAAAGGCTATGCCAAGCCTTGCATCGAGGAAACGTGCATGCTTTATCGAGCATTTACGCGGGCGACGCCTATGACTTAGGCTAATTCATGGTTTTGTATCGAAGACCAACTTTTTTCTCCCAAGCCACGAGATGAAGGACCGAGTGTCATTTTCAAAGCACACCGTGTACCAACTCTAAGCCGACCGTTGGACCTTTCCATATTCTAACTCAATTCGACCCGTCGGGATTATTCCCTTATCTATGTGGATTCGTCATTTTTATTAGCAAACCTACTTGTGCAAGTTGAAAACATGTGATTTATTATGTGAAGGCTAGGATGAGACGAGTTCACCGAAACTATCCCACCTGAGCGAGGAGTCGCCTTGACCGAGCGATGTCTTCGAGCAGCCGTTTGCAAGGCTAAGTCCGAACGCCGTCGGCGTTCCGATTCCTCCGATTGACTGAGCGGGACGGGGCACTACAGGTGGCAAGCCCAATGCTTATCCTTCGGAGGAAGAGTGGAGCTTATCAGGTCGGTAATCACATCTATCATGAACTTCTGGTTGCAGGCAATTCTTCTTCCAAAGGAAACGGTGCGCAAAGTGGAAAGATAGTGCGCGAACTTCATCTGGCGCGGGGGTATGCAATCCATATCATGGGGCACTTTGTGCACGCCTACATATGAAGGAGGCGTTGACCTCCAATCACTTGCCAGCTTGCGAAAAGTAGCCGGGGTAAAGCTTACCTGGAAATTTTTACAGAGAGATGCACTGTGGGCCGACTGGATGGCTAACAAATATTTACATGGAAGGAATTTTTGGGAATATCGACAAAACAACGAGTCAGTTACCTTCAAATACATACTTCGACACAGAGGAGACATCAAAGTTCTTTTGACACGAGAGTTTGCGGATGGCAGGAATACTAGTCTATGGCTTGGCCCATGGATTGGGCAACAATCGTTGCTTCAAATCGTTGGCCCTCATGCGGATCAGGAAGCACATAGAGGAGAACTGGTGAGCAACATCATCGTCAATGGGCAAGTGGCAATCCGAGGAACATAGATGGGCGAGAGTAGCAGCGGCAAGCATCAAGCAACAAAAGATTGATACAAGCATAGGACGGGACAAATGGGTGTGGGCGGACACTTTGGGCTCTAGATTTCAGCATGGGGCGGTATATGATAGGATTCGAAGCAGGCGCCAAAAGGTCGAATACGCAGAAGTAGTATGGTTGAAGGGGATCCCACGCAAAATGCAAATGTGCATGTACAAGTTGGTTCAGAGACGACTGCTCACCAAAGACCGGCTACAAAGGTTCGGGGTCCATCTCATCAATCTGACATGTTCCTTTCCTTGTGCAGCCAGGACTTGGAGAACATAGACCACCTATATTTCGCCTGTCCGGAGACGTTGAACATATGGAGTACTCGAACATCCAAACTGGGCATACACTCGAGCACGGCAACAAGCATCACTGACGTAATACAACAAATACGAAGAAATAGATCGATGGGATATACTTGGATACGCGAAGCAAGTGCGAGGCTTGCCGCAGCAGTTTGACACATTTGGAGGGAACGTAATAATAGGGAGTTTGAAGGCTTGAGCACAATAAGTATTGGAATCATCCACAATATCGAATATGATGTTGAGGGCATGGGCATGAACGGATGAATTGTATGATTATGTAAACTGAATTTCTTTTACATCAATAAATTTACCTGGTTCCAAAAAAAATAAAATTATATATATATATATATATATATATATATATATAGCAAATGACCTCTAGCTTAGTGGTTAAGAGAGATGCATGCGGCCCTGAGTGGTCAGGAGTTCGAATCCCAGTGGGAGCGATTCCAGAAACAATTTACCTGGTTCCCAAAAAAAAAAAAAAAAAAATATATATATATATATATATATATATATATATATATAACTGAGTAGTGTCAGTAGATCCTTGTTGAGCCAAGCCGAGCCTATCGATCTTGTTTGCCAGCTCACAAGTCCAGCTTCACTGCGTTCAAGCTCAGCTTATCAGGCAATCAAGCTCATTCCCATGCTTGACTGCAGCTAGTTCGTAAAGCGAGCTTGAGCTGGGTTGAGCTAGCAGGATGCTCTGTTTATTTGCAGCTGTAAGCAGTAGCAACATGGATCTGCAGTTGAGCCATCGGTGAACATGATTATTATGATTTTTTGGTTTAAGGGCGTCCATTATATCCAGAGGTTTACTCTCTGCATTGGCAAATCAGTCTATTATCATTTACTCATTTATTGCAAACTTTTACCTTGTTGCTTTTTGACTGTCATGCTTTCTTCTATCATTGTACTAAAAAGCCTATCTACATGCAAACACAACAAGGGGCATGATAGACTGATAGTTTGACAAGTGGCCAATGCCTGGAAATAAATTCTTCATGAGGTTTAATTTTACCTGAACATTTGCTGGTGTCTTAATTAAAGCCTCTTGTAGCTAGTGACTAGTCTAGTTTAGGGCCGGCCCTGAGCTCATGGGGTCCCAAGGTGAACTTTCAAAATGGGCCCCCATTATCCCATATATAAATGTAAAAAAAAAATCCTTATCACCAAGATTTGAACTAAAGACATCTAGAATGCAAGATTAATATGTTAACCACTACACATAATTATTTTATATTAATCATTACACCACAATTATTTTATGTTAACTAACAACTTACATCTTAATGTTGGGACCTAGTAAATATGGGGCCCGGAGCGGGTGCATTCGATGCACTTGCTCAGGGCCGGCCCTAGTCTAGTTGTGACGTTAGGACTGCTATTCTTAACTCATCATGCAGCTGTGTAGAATAGTTGGTAGAATGTTTAAAGAACTTTGGTTGTATAGTCTCCTTATTGTTTCCATGTGTTCTCCATCATAACACATTATTTTATAATTACATTTTGAAGATAATCTTTTTTTTCTAGTACTGTTATAGTTTGCTTTAAAGCTAATTCCATTTGATTCTTACAAAGGCTAGCTTAGCCCGACTGTGGTTGCAAATCATACTGAGAATCATATAAACTGCAGGTTTGCAAGTTTTTGGAGGTCTCCAGGTTATCTTTTTCGCCAGAATATGGACCGAAGTTAAAAGAAAATTATGTTAAAGTGAAACATCTGCCAGAAATTCAGAGGGCTGGTGATGATAGAAAATGTTGCGCATGCCATTGGTTCAGTTGCTGTAATGACAATTGGCAAAAGGTATTATATATCTTATCTGCCAATATGTTAGCTGTGTTTGCTAGCTAGGCTACCGAATTTGAAATCCAAGTACTTTGGTTGAATAAATTGCCATTTGCCAGTTGAAGCTATACAAAAGATGCAAGGAAATTTTGTATTATTTAGAACTTGCAAATTCCAGAGTAATAAAGAAACTTAAATGCGTAATTAGTTTTCTTCCTACATCAACTGGTGGCGGTATATTCCTACATGTCATATTTATATGCAGCTGTTGCAGATGACATAATGTTATAGTGTATCGATTGTGCTTTCTTATTGATAAATGTAACCATTACCATTTGTCGAAGTTGTATATCTATAAATTCATAACATTCATCCATATTAATATTATTTCATTTAAATTAACGAGAAACATATATTGCAGTTAAACCAATCAGCAATGATGAGTGTTATTTTATTTAATTTCAAACCTACTAAGAAACAACACATAAAATACTTAAAATTATGCCTAATGCGTAAAATATTTTTATCTAAAATTTTAATAATTTATTAATAACTATTTGTTTTCCGATACCAAAAAAATCCGATACTCTGATATGAAACCACGAATGTTACTGATACCTCCGATCCCAATACTCATACGAAGGATCTGATACTGATATTGCGAACCTTGCATATAAGCTGCCATAAATAAACACATTAATTTCAATATTTTTCCAGAGATCGCAGATAGAAAGCATTAATTCTTCCTAGTTCAAAGGGAGGATTACTAACAAACACTAATTTCTCCATGTTCCACGGAGCAACAAATGGAAACTCCTCATTTTCTCATATAGTACCTGGTAGCAAAATTGAAACATTTATTTCTCCATGTTCCAAGGAGCAACAAATGGAAACTCTTCGTTCTTTGGTGCAAACTTATGAAGATGACAATGATACAAGTTAATTTTTTGCATGTAGGCATACAATAGCTACCCAAACCTGAACAGAAATCCGAACCCGTTTTCCTAAGCGGATTCGGGTTGGATTCGGATCACATATTACTTATTGGATCCAGATTTGGGTTCGGATTAAATATGGTAAACCCATATTGGATTCTGTTCGGGATTTTGTGTAGATCCGCCCCGAGTCCGACCTGTTGACACCCTTAATTTTGTTGCAGCCATTTCATTGAAATCTATATAATAAAGAAGGATAAAGAAGGGTCACGATTAAAAGATAAGTGGTATATCAAATGGGTACGAATATGACACGTGTATATGTGAATAAAAACCTTAAAACTAATAAAAATTAAAATATTATTAAATACAAATGAAAAGCAGTTTCGAAAACCGAATTATCAAGGAGTGTTGGAGGCACGAGGATAACTAGTTTAGTAACATAATACATCTGGTGCATGAAATGACCCTCTGTTTACCAACTCCCAGTTTTATGTGGTATTAAGCAAATTGTTTTACCAGGTTTCTAACATATTGTTGTATATACATGTTGGACTTTCTTGTTTTGTAACATAATACATCTGGTGCATGAAATGACCTCTGTTTTCCAATGCATCAAGGAGTGCTGGAGGCACGAGGATTAGTTTAGTAACAGAATACATCTGGTGCCTCTGTTTACCAACTCCCAGTTTTATGTGGTATTAAGCAAATTGTTTTACCAGGTTTCTAACATATTGTTGTATATACATGTTGGACTTTCTTGTTAGAAAATATACAACTAATGCTGCAGCCTTTCTGATGCAATGAATCATTCCAATGCATCTGCTGCTAACTCTTGTTCATGAGCAAGTGGTTTGGGTTTTAAGAGTTGAGACTCCTAGTATCATATGCATTTCACTTTCGTGAATTATTTGTTCATTTCAGTTAGAGCGTTTTTAAAACTTACTTTACATAATCACTTAAGTTAGTATCTGAAACATTTACCCATTCCACCTGTAAATATGCCACTATAGTACATTGCCTTTGACACATTCTTGCAATTTTTATAGCCTTTTGATTGATTTAGCAGGTAATTAAGGATTTTCTTTTGCACATTGGGGTACTGTAAACCAAATATAATAAGTTACTTGTTTGGATGATTGTCTCCTCCATTGTTACATAATAGTTATCCCTGTGCCTCCGACACTCTTGATAATTCTATTTTTGAAATTGCTTCTCATTTATATCATTTAATAATACTCTTATTAGTTTTAAGGTTTTCTATTGACATATACACGTTTAATATTTGTAGCCATTTGATATACCTCATATAATTGTGACCCTTCTTTATCCTTTTATGTTTTGGTGGGAAGCACCACTTCGCTTTATTATATAGACATGAATCTTCAATTCTTTTCTAGGTGTATAATACGACTTATTACTTGAGAGATTGTCTTAGATCTCAACTTATTGCATCATTACTTCTTCTTTTTTTCACTTTTCCTTTTCTTTCTTCTTTCTATCGTCCTTTACAGTAGGCTTCTGGACTAATCAAACTTATTTGTACAGGTCTGGGTGGTACTAAAACCTGGCTTCCTGGCCTTGCTGGAAGATCCTTTTGACACCAAGCTTTTGGATATTATTCTTTTTGATGTATTACCACCTTCTGATGGTAAAGTAGAAGGACGGGCTCTTTTAGCGAAAGAGACAAAGGAACGTAACCCTTTGTGGTTTGCGCTTACAGTGAGTTTTTTCAGATACCTCTTGATTATGGTTATATTCTGCCCTCCCGAATCCACTAGTTAAAAATAAATAGTAGAATGGATCTTGTTTTGTTTTTGTTGTCTACAACTCATAGTCACATACAATTGACATTTCCAGTACTTCACCAGGCATAGAATGCGCTTATCAACATTTTTAGTTTGTTAATATGCAACAATCTCGTTTTATGTCTGGGATATAACATAAAAGATGGTGGGCCACAGGTAAGATGCATTAACATGCCTCCTCTCCCCTACCCGACTAGGGCTGCAAACGAGCCAAGCCGAGCCAAGCTTTTGTAAGCTTGAGCTTGGCTTGACTATGATTAATCGAGCTCGAGCTCGAGCTTGATAAGTTTTTTTTATTTTAGAGTTTGAGCTTGGCTTGAGCTTATTTATATTAAGCTTGAGCTTGGCTTGGTTTGAGCTTGAGCTTGGCTTGATAAGCAAGCTTGATAAACAAGCTTGATAAGCTCAAAATCAAGCTCGTTAAACTTGATTCCAAGCTCGCTCTTTCAAGCTCATTAAGCTTAATTTCAAGCTTAACAAGCTCGATTTCAAGCTAGTTAGGTTTGAAAGCAAGTACATGTAATATTAACAATTTATTTATAAAAAATTTAATTTAAAAAGTTCCTTAATGTCAATTATTAAGGACATATAAATATATAATGGACACAACTATATTGTTATACAAAGATATATAACATTAAAATTTAACAAAGAACAAACGAGCTCTTAAACAAGCTCTTAAACGAGCTTCTAAACAAGCCAGCTCGCAAGCTCATAAACGAGCTAGCTTGCGAGCTCAAACGAGCCGAGTATTTCTTAGCTTGAGCTTGGCTCGTTTATTAAACAAGCTCAAAAATGAAGCTTGAGCTCAGCTTGTTTACTAAACGAACCGAACTCAAACGAGCTTTTATCGAGCCGAGCTTCGAGCAGCTTGCGAACGGCTTGGCTCATTTGCAGCCCTACCCACCACATAAAAAGACTCCATCAAGAGTGCACACATGTGCTGGTGTGTCCTCCAATCTGGATTTCAGAATTTGGACTGCTAAAAGAAGGAACACAGAACACTATGGGATCATATTTCTAAATGATTCATGGACTTATGCAAATAGAGTATAGGAAATTAAAGAAAAGAATTGAATCCAGTGCAGCAAATAAAGGGAGAAGCTCACAGTTCAATTCTACTTGGTTTGACTCGGCTTCATTTACAAGCTAAGCTTGAACATGAAAATGTGCTGAATTTCTTTAGTTAAGCTTGAACATAGGAAGCATGACACTGGAGCTCGTGAGCAAGCTCGACTAATGGCCCAATGATCTTTTTCCTCTATATTGCATGTGTAGTACACTCAGCTTGGACTTGCAAACAAGCTTGACTTGAGAAGAAGCTATTGCTAGTCTTGATACCGAACAAACCCAACCCACAATGGGATTTTTCTTGAGTCTAGGTGAGCTACTCATTAGCCTAGCCGAGGTCAAGCTTGAACACACTGGCTATTCTACTAGAGTCTACATTAGGGTATAAGAAACAGGGTCCTAAAGGGTTATATTCTATTTATATTGAATCTCCCTAGGTTGAAATTATAAGTATCGGGAGCAAGGAGCAGGAACTGTGACATGGGAAATAGTATTTGCATGTTGCATGTTGCTAGATTTCAACGATAAAGGCAGCTTCTATTTTTCTAAACTCTATACCTTAATATTCAACAAGCTAATCACTGATTAAGAAAAGAAAAAAAGAAAAAGGAGTCAAGTGAATGTGGTGCTTTGTCCATAAAGCGAAGCATCCTAGGGGTTCTAAAACACAAGCTAGCAGCTTTCGGGAACATTCCCAGGCATAATATTGCTGGATTGCCTTATTATACAGTTGTTTTTAATTCATTTTGCAATCGAACTAGAGAAGCTTGCTCAACTTAAGTGTGTTCCTGTAATGGGGACAATTACCAGTCAAAGCTTATAGTTGCACGGACATGAAGGCACAAAACACCGTTGATCTTGGTGTGTTCTAGAGTATTTTGGAGTGTATCACATCTGATACATGTCCATCACGATGAGACATGGACACTACACTGATTAGCTGAGTGTCCGTGCTTCCTAGGTGCGTATGTTATGTTGGTTCTTAGCCTATGTTCATAATCAATGATCCTGGTTTAAAGCTAAACTAGCATGGTCTGTGGTGAGTTCTGCTTCACTTGCAATTGATATTCGTGATCTGAGTTCAAAAAAGAATTATGGAGCTATAGATATTTTGGTAGCCCTAAATCTGGGATGAAGGTCCTTATAGAAGCATTTGATAAGATATAAGGTTTTATTACATGCCATGAATTTTCAGAAATATTATGGAACATTCACGCACCTGCACGCGGGTTAAGAATGGGCACGCATATGCGGGCGGGTTATGTACGTGTATGTGCCTAGCGCAACACGGGTTTTTGGTCTTGGGCTTAATTATGTTGCTTGGTCTTTGTTTTAGCACATTATTGCCCTACTTATTTGTATTAATCTTCTACATTTAAGTTTTCTGCTTCTGACGAAGATCTATCATTCAAGTTCTCTCTAATTGACATTCATTCAAAAGGTCTCATGCGGAAACCGCACAGTTAAGCTGAGGGTGAAAAGCGGTGCTAAAAGTAAAGATTGGGTTGCTGCAATAAATGATGCTGGTCTACGGCCACCTGAAGGGTGGTGTTCACCTCATCGCTTTGGTTCTTTTGCACCACCTAGGGGGTTGGTGGAAGATGACAGTCAGGTCCAATGGTTCATTGATGGGCAATCTGCATTTGATGCAATTGCTTCTTCAATCGAAGAGGCTAAATCAGAAGTATATTTCATTGCTTCTTTCCATAGCATGACACAATCAATTATTTTGAATTTATCTGGTTGATTGGCAAAACTTAAGTAGATAGAAAGTTCTCTGCAGATATTCATTACTGACTGGTGGCTGTGCCCAGAGTTATATCTTCGGCGTCCTTTTCATGCTCATGGGCCCTCTAGGCTTGATGCTTTGTTGGAGGCAAAAGCTAAGCAAGGTGTTCAGGTACTTACTGTTCAATCCCATGACCATTATCACTTTATTTTTCCTTTTTGTATTTGGTTTACTTTTACTCCAGCTCTTTCATGTTATTTATATGCTATAAATCAGCAATATCCTGTTGAAATGAAGGCATACCGTAAGAGGACTCTTCAACCATCCTTACTATTATTGACTGGCATACTAGCAATATTCAATTATACATTTATCTCCTTTTTATATTATTATCTATTACTATGCTAGGCAACAGGGATCTGTAAGCTTGCCATACAGTTGATAGGCCCAATAAGTTTTGGATAAATTGATTTGATCCCAATAGTTAGGATGTCTTGCTGTCGTGCATAAATAAGACAATTAGTTTGATTTGTGGAGGGTTTGAGGCAAATCATCCACTCCAACATTTATTATTTGGCACATATTATATTTTTATTCAGTATATTACTGTTTCATGCATTTCAAAATCTGAATGACACAAGGTTATCTTTTGTCCTAGATTTCTTTATTCTTCTTGGCTGTGGCTTGGGGAGTGTATATTTGGTTCAAAAACTGAGACAAGTCACAAAACATCTTAACATCGTACTATTTTCTCATTCTCTCAGATCCACTTGGAATTACACAAGACTTTTCAGTTTCAAACTTTCAATATATGCTTTTTGTACCTAGAAGTAAACAATAGCTGTAGAACATCGACATGTCTACTTATGGATGTGCATATGGGTCCATATAGCATTCACCTTAGATAATTTTGGGCATCACAACAAAACCTACAGTCAGGATCCCAGAGGAAATATAAAGAAGCAGCTAATCTAAAACGTTTAATAAAACATGGTTGAGAGTGGCATATTCGTATCCGACACTTATCCGACATGACACTTCCTCGAGACTCATGTCAGATATAGCTTGCCTATGCCTAGCTCCAAAGTGACATAAACATGGTTGAGAGTGATGCATGGCATATCGTGCCTAATTGACATATGAGAAAATAACATTGGTTCGTATCAAATCATTTCTAGAACTTTTCAGAACCTAGTTACTACTCAAAGCATGCATAAATATGGATATTATTAAGATCTAATTGAAAAACATGTATAAAAGTACATTGTTATATGCATATATAACCATATACATACCGTACCCGTACCTAAATACTGTACTCCTAATCCGTATCTTGTCCGTATTCCGATCCGTGTAAGTGTCCATGCATCCTAGACCGGAAGGTAGACCTACCTTTGGCTCGGCAGTTAAGCTAATGCAACCAAGAGCATGCTTGGTAAGTATATAGCTTATATATATTTGCAGTTGCAACACATCTTTATATATTGCTAGTTTTAATCAGAGGTCTGGAAGCTTACTATCTTCTGTATTCTTTGATTCACCATTAACTGGTAAGAATTTGTTTATTTCCTAAACAATGTTTTGGCTGTATTGGCTGTACTCTCAAACTCTATGACGTCATGGCTCATGATTTGTGGTGAGTATTCGGCAACTGTATACTTTATTGTGATACATTTTAGGCACAAAATATCTTCTTTTCTTTTTGTTAAAAATACATACACCATGCTCATTATTATTGCATTTTGGATATTATATCATTAATTTTATTTGCTTATAATCGTAATTGCATAATGGATGACAATGTGCAGATCTACATCCTTCTTTACAAGGAAGTTGCTGTTGCTTTGAAAATTAACAGTGTATACAGTAAACAAAGACTGGTTAACATTCACGAGAATGTGAGAGTTCTACGCTATCCTAATCATTTATCCACTGGTGTTTATCTATGGTATGGTCCATTACAAAATTTTAAAAAAACCATTCCAAGATTGTTTTAATAAAAAAACAGCTTATTTATCTTGATTAATGTGCATCTATAGAAGTTTAATTGTGGCTATCAATCTCTGGCGAAATCTAGGTCCCATCATGAGAAAATTGTGATTGTTGATAGCCGGATATGCTATCTTGGAGGGCTTGATTTATGCTTTGGTCGTTATGACAACTCTGGACACAAAGTTGGTGATTTCCCTCCTCAAATATGGCCTGGAAAAGATTACTATAATCCCAGGTTTGGTACTGGTGCTCTAATTCTTTGGTGGGACTGCATAATAGACACATGTTAAATCATTTCATGGACCTAGTAACACCTTTAGTAACATAAAATTTTATGTTTACTTTTAAGTTTTAACTTTCTTTTTACTATGCATAAGAGAATCTGAACCAAATTCATGGGAAGACACAATGAAAGACGAACTGGACCGCCTGAAATATCCTCGCATGCCTTGGCATGATGTCCAGTGTGCTCTTTGGGGACCGCCTTGTCGTGATGTAGCAAGGCACTTTGTTCAACGCTGGAATTATGCAAAGGTTGACTTTTTGATTCATTCTGTTTACTTCCAAATAATCGAATTTCATTTAATTTTGGAATCTTTTTTTTTTAATTTCCAGAGGAACAAAGCTCCAAATAAGCAAACAATACCTTTGTTAATGCCTCGGCACCACATGGTCATTCCACATTATATGGGTAAAAGCAAAGACACCGAAGTGAAGAACCATCAAGAAGGCACCAATAGTAGAATTATCCAAAGCCAGGATTCCTTTTCACACCAATCATCATATCAAGACATCCCTTTGCTTTTGCCTCAAGACCCTGAAAACCAATCAACGGCTCATGGAAGTTCAAAGGCGAATGGTTTAGATGTGAACCACAATCATGTAGATCATTCAACTAGAAGCAATCAAAGCTCGTCCTTCTCTTTCAGCAAGACAAAAGTAGAACCATCAACTCCAGATTTGCAGATGAAAGCCTTTGTGGATGATCTTGGTTCCCCGCAAAAACAGGGGGTGACACATGTAGATGTGATTTCTCAGCCACCAATGGACAAGGAATGGTGGGAGACACAAGAGCGAGTGGATCAAGTTGTTTGTGGAGATGAGTCTGGACAAGTTGGTCCTCGGACACCATGCTGTTGTCAGGTTGGTATGGCTAGTGATTTTCTTGAAAAGTGAATTGAGAGTTATTGTTGAACATCATATTTGATCTTCTTCCTTAGTATGTCCTATCTATTCTTTTTGTTAAATGATTACTGGATCCTATATTGTTTTTGTATCATAAAATATTCTTAAGAGTGCATTATCATACCGATTCTAAGTGACAATTAGAATGATTTTGTATCATTCATTACATTGTTCTCAAACTGAATAGATTCTCAGTGAGACCACTAATTAACTGTAGGTCGAGGGGCTGATCTAGGGGATCTGGTGCCCCCCTCTCCCAAGAAATACAGAACCAAGTGAGTTCTCTCTTTTAACAAATTCTGTTAAGAACATCCATATCAAATACTTAAAAACAAAAATGTTTTGTAATATCAAATGATGAAAATCCAATAGTTGAGTCATTTGGTACATGGGTTTGAATACACAGAGTGCAGTTTATTAATTTTAATAGTAAACAAAAGTTCTATCAGGTTCACTGTTTCCATTTTATTCAAGAGACAAATTATTATTGCTGCTGATCATTTTGTTTGACCCCCTAAATAAATAATTTCTGGTTCCTCCCATGTTGCAAACAGTGATACACTTACAGGTTTTTTGGTTATCTGTACATGAAATTACAGTAAGTGGTGTTACTGTAATTTTGAGCACCAAAAATGTTGCAGCAGTTTGGGGGGTGGGGGTGGGGGGGAGTCTCCAGAATTAGGGTTTGAGATGAATTGAGTAGCGAGGAAGGAGGTGTGCAGAACTTCTTTTTTCCATTCTACGTTAACAATTATGTTGCATGGAAAAGGATACAACAAAAAAGGTAAGGACACAGCGACACGACACCTATTTTGGTGTGTCCTAGTGTATTTTGGAGTGCTCAAATTGTATGTTACGTGTCTCACATGACACTACCCACATCTTTTGAACGTACGTGCTGCCTTAGGTTAATAATGCCATGGTAGCAAACTGGAAAAAGTACTTTACAATAGCAAACTGCTAATAAAATAGTTTATAGTAGCAACTTGCAAAAAAAGTTGATGGTATTTAGGTGCAAACTAGCTTTTCAATGACATTAGTTATTTTGGTATTATTTTTCCGCAACATATTTTACTTAAGATCATACTGTTCTTAGTGACTTAAGCCACATACTATGAATTCACAGAAGGAAATGTCCAATAGTTAGAGAGAAAAATAGTTAGGAGCGTCAATGGGCTGGACGAGTACGTGCTTGTAGGCGCTTTCAATATTGATGGGCTCCGGGTAAGAACTTATGCCTGTGTGCCTGAATCAAACTTAATTTTCAGCAGTCACTAGGTGGATTATGCTTGACCACTTGATTATGGCATTCAGGCACATTTGGTCTAGATATATAAAACTATATTAACATTTCTTATCATAGCTTATTATATATTGCATTCTTGGGAGTTACTACTATGAAGGTACCAATTATTACAAGTTTTAACATATTCTAAATGGAAATGGTGGGGGTTCTCATTTTCTTAGGATTGACCTGTTTATTTACTTGGGATTTGGTTTGGACCTGTCTTAGACATTACCAAAGAAGAACATCAGCTGGTCTTTGACACATTTACTATCTAGACCCTTTTGGGCTTGGTCTGTGGCTGGGCCTAATAAAAAGTTCCCCGCCCTGAACCTATCAAGAATATGGAGCTTGTTGGGTCTTTTTAGTTATAATTTAATGGCCTGGGATATAGTGTGGTGGATATCATTTCACATAATATATTTCAGTCTAGTTTTTTAATCAACTGTCCTTTTGTGCTTGGTCACATGAATGCTTTGTGATTGTCATGTAAACCCCTCTTCTTCTGATATTTCTTCAGCCTCTTGTTATCCTCCCTCTCTCTGTCTAACACACACACACAGACAGACACAATGCTTCCTGCCAGTCTTTCTTTCTCTTTGGCATCTTTATCTCTCCTATCTTCTTCTATCCCATGCCTGCCTCTTCGTCCTTGGATTACTGCTTGCACCAGGCAATCCCCTAACTTTTCATTCTGCTTCCCTTATTTTATATATATGAGTATGGATATAACAACAGATTACTTCACCAAACATCTAAAAATAAAATGTAAAGAGTAAAGAATTTAACTTTCCATCAAAAGTGATTAATGAGGTATAACCATAGTTTCAAAAGTGCACCTAGGCTGCAAGCTCAATGCTAGGGGAGGTCGCACCTCGCTTCTGAAAAGTGCATGCCTTGCCTTTGTTGTGAACATCTGTGAACTTTTACAAGGATCCAAGAGCATGGTCACCCCGCCCCATCTAGGATTCAAGCGGCTAAGAAGCTTCCTTGTTTTTGGCAGACATGTATGGCAAAGAACATAGCAAAACAACAGTTTCGAGGTCGATTGCTCAATTCTCCTTATTCTACATGAACCCTGCTTTGCCTAAGAGCGCGCCTCGTTTTTAAGCTTTCTACCAAGGCCTAGAAGGACCTTGGCGTCTAAGTGAGCTTTTCACTCCGACAACTATGGTAAAACTTTAAGACTAGTTAATATGTCCAATGATCAATTTTCTAATGCATTTAGGCAAACTTTGGTGGTAGGGTTTGGTTCAACTGAATTGAAAAAAAGGAAAATCAAGCCAACACAATACCCTCGAATTTGAACCAAACCAAATTGAGTAAGAAGAGCCAAAATTTAACCGAACTAGTTTGGTTGGTGTGGTTTAAACTAGTGTTTTAAAAAAGCTCTAGGCGCTCCTAGGCGAGCTGCCTCGTCTCATCGCTTGGGAGCGCCTAGGCGGGCCTAGTCCTGTCTGGAGAAGAAAACCGTCGGCAGCTTCTAAAATTCACTTTTCATAACATCTTTTGTCATTTTTAAGCTCATGTTAGGTTATCTGAATCTGTCCTATATCCCTAAAAACTCATCAATGTTGAGTTTTTAGACAATAAACTAAAAAAGAGAGTTAAAAACTATAACAAGTTACCAATGTAAACAACAAAGTAACTTAACAAGATCATAAAATAATCAACAAAACACAAAATTAAGTTTATAAACAATAACATCACACATATGTCATTATGATAAAAAAAAATATCAAATGGAAAAACAAATAAGATAATTAAGGAGTCAATGTTTCACATTTCTAAATGACTTAACAAATCCTTCTCCTATTACATCATTCATCCTCATCATCTATGTCTTAGACATCATCATGACCATTATCATCATCGATAATGAAATTTTTATCCTACTCAATCTCTCTCCTTTTTGTGTGATTTATGTCTATTTAGTTAGTAACTTATAGTGTTAAAACTAAAAATATTCTATTTGGACCTCTAAAACTTAAGCCTACATTTTTAAAAACCAAGAAAACCAAATAAGCCCATAAAGTTTTGAGAAAAACCCAAACAAAGTCCAAAAAAACTGCATAAAAACACATATAGGCGTGCACCTATGCTCGCCTTTCTCGCCTAGGGGTCGCATAGAGAAGATACCTCCCCTGAGTTTGGATTAGGCGGTGAAATATCGCCTCTTGCCTTTTGGGCGCCTGGGCGCAGCCTTAACAACCGTCGTTTAAACTGTTCAAACTAAAATAATCATTAACATGGAAGTATACATACCACATACTAATACCACATCGATAATACTAATAAAACGAAACAAAATGAAAAACCTTTCAAACTTCTTCTACAATCTTCCCACATTTTCTTACATAACAATCAAACATAGACAATTTACCAAAATTTCATAAGGTACAAGATTGTCACATTTCCGTTTAAAATTTTAATAAGCCATCAGATGAGCCTTGACGACAGATCAATGATGGAACAAAACTGTAGATTCCATCCCTTGTTTTCCCTAAATGTCACATGAACGCAACTGTTATTCTGGGAAATCTAAAAGTTTAAAGAAGAAATGGTGTGCATTACTACTTATAAAATTCTCAGATTAGCAGGAAGACCTTGTTGGAGAGAATAATCTTTATTATACTTTCAGTGAAATTCACTTAAAATTTCTGGGTCATTCCAATTATTTCACTAAAGCTTATTGGTCTCCACTTATTCTTTTTTACTTACTGCAATGTTATATTGACCAACAGCAAAGCTCTATCCCCAGTTTTCGGGTTCCTATGTACCAAAAGAAATGTAGATCTTGTTTTCCCTAAAATCACATGAGCCCAACTATTGTTCTGAGAAACCAAAAGTTTAAACAAGAAATGGTGTGCAATACCACTAGTAAAATTCTCAGGTTAGTAGGCAGACCTTGTTGGAGAGAAATGTCTATATTATATTTCGGTACGGGTTTCACTTAAATATTCTGGGCCATTTCACTAAAATTTATTGGTGTTCTTTCATGATGTTCTACTTATTGTAATGTTATATTGAACAAAGCTCTACCCCAATTTCTGGGAGTGAAGCCTTTTTCTCCATTCTGCTATTATGCTGGCCTCGTCTTCTACTATACTTAAGGCAATGCATTGTATAATTCTCAACATCATTGGGTTATACTTTAACACATTGGTCCTCTTTAATTTTGTAATTACACATTGAATGAAGGTTATTAGAAGTGTAGGCCAATGGTCGGCTGGAACAAGCCAAACTGAAGAGAGCATTCACAATGCACACTTTTCTCTTATTGAAAAAGCTGAGCACTTCATCTACATTGAGGTATGCATTCTTTTACTGGTTAAAGTGATCATTTTTTTTTCCTTTTGTTTTATTAGTTCGGTGTTATTTTGGACAAAAATAGCTCGAGTTGTTTTTATAACATATTTAGCCAACTTCATTTTAGTAAGATTATCATGGCTATTAAGTTTTAACTTAGAACCATAAGCAAGTGATTATGATTGATACAACTTGATTATCCATATATGGCATGATAAACTACCTTGTTAAACTGACTATTACAAAGATATTAAAAGTAGAAGATGGAACAAATGTGTTCTCGCTAGTTTATACAAGTGTATGTAATAAGCATATGATCATGTATTCAAATTAATTTGTGACACAGTAAGTCGAGACATTAGCTTGTTTAATGGGCTGGGTTTGGTCCTACTTGAAGAGATTTAATTTACTTAAATGAGCAATTAATCTGGGTTTGGAGGTCTTGATACTATTATGCCAAACATGCATGGTTTACCTGTGTTTCCTTATACAATTTACTGACATCATTGCCAAGCATCAATTTTTAGTAACCGTTTCACCATCTTCAAAGAATTGAAGTTGTTTTGGTATGCCTGATTCTCATTTGTCTTACACATGTTACCCTTGTTAATCTAGTTCTAGCCTTATAAACACAAATGTTTTTGTTAGAGCTAGTGTGTGTGTATGTTTGAGTGTGTGGGTCTAGTTTAGTCCTATATTAGATAGACTTGTACGAGGAAAGTTCACCCTCTCTATACATACTTACTCAAACCACTCGATGGAAGTACCCAATTATTTCCAATATAGCTCTTCTACATGGTATCAGAGGAGGGATAATCCTGACCCTTACCTCCCCACCTCCATCATCTTAACTGTCCGTCTCGTTTTTAACCCCGAAAATCCTTGGGTCACTCCAGTCCTTAAACCTTAGTCCCCTCCATCTTCTCCCAATCCCTGATACCTTACCTTAGTTACCCTCTCCTATTTCTTCTTTAACTCTCTTCTTCTAGAACATCCACCAACCACCCAATTTCTGGCGAAAGGAGACCTGTTGTCAAATCCCCTGGCTACACCAACCCAGACCAGACCAGATACTTTCCTGCCTCCACCAGCCAGCAGCTTCTCTACCCCTAACCTCTATTGCACCATCAGCCACCGACAACACCCTCTGACCTCCCGACCCAGCCCTTCAGGTCTACTACCCTCCAAACACAGCAGATCCATCAACCCACCAAGGACCACACTACCACCTCCTAAGGAACAACCGATCTCTGATTCTCAAACACACTCACTAACCACCACTAATTGGATATCTAACAACGACAGGCAACCATCTTATGGCGCTCCGATTTCCTCGTGACAACTCCTCGACCACCCTCGAGATCCAAATCCGGCTCGAGGGACACTCTGACCTCATAGGTAGTAATATCTCTCAAGCCCTATGACCTCATAGGTAGTAATATCTCTCAATCCAGGAGGAGCAATCTAGGTGGGCCCCACCTTAGCTCTGCCCTTGCATGTAACAAATGTGAAGTTATTAACACATATCCATGAAACATGGAAAACCAAGCATGTCCTCCTATTTACACTCCAAAATTTAGTGATGTGCTCCATTTAGGAGTAGTCTGTAGGTTTAATACTTTTCTCTTAGGCGGGTGCTACTAAAAGTAAACTTGGTACGACTAGGACCAAAACATATTAATTTTTCTTAGCTTATGTAATGCTTCTTACTATCCACATCATAGAAAATTAACTTAGAGAAGATTTTTAAGTTCCATTTTTCTCGCCCTTCATTGACACAAATCATACTCCGAAACATCTGTCAAATTTATCATGAGTTAATGGTTTCTACTAGTTTTTGGAAATATGTCTGCCATGAAATATGAATGATATTCTATATTTCTGCTAATAGTTTTATATATGCTTCAGTTATAATTGTACATGTACCAATGTCCTTATTATAGTGCCCCACCTGGAAAAAAGTTCTGACTCTGCCCCTGGTTATATGTCACGAAGTAGGATTCTGTTGAATATTTGTGATTTTTATTGAGTCTCTTGGCTATTATAGCCTTATGATCCTCCTCATTACATTAAATTCTCTGTGGAATATCCTGTGGCATATTCTGACATACCAAATATATCAACAGGATATTCCAATATACTTATTCTAATACCAAATATACCATAAACTTATTCTAATACCAAATATACCAACGCTCCCCCTCAAGATGGGAGAAAGATATTCACTAAGTCCATTTTGTCACATCCTCTAATCATGCTCACAGAGCTAAGTTCCTTGGTCAGTCCGTATGCTACCTGATCCTTGTTTGGAACGTGGCCTAGCTCCAGTAGTCCACTAACCAACTCTCCTTGATGAAGAACCTATCGATTTCGATGTGTTTGGTCCTATCATACTGTATGGGTTGTTGGCGATACTAATAGCTGATGGTTGTCACACCACAGCTTCATTTTGGCTTCTTGATCCAGCTTCAGCTCCCAGCATATTCTTCAACAATATCAGCTCTGCAACTCCCAAGGTCATAGCTCTGTAATCCGCTTCAGCTGTCGATCTGGCTACCACTGACTGCTTACTCCTCCAAGAGACCAAGTTGCCTCCTACAAATATGTAGTATCCTGAGGTAGACCTCCTGTCATCAGCACAGCTAGCCCAGTCAGAATTACAGTAGCCCTCGATGTCCACGTAATTATTCTTCCTGAATATCAGTCCCTTTCCGGAAGCACCCTTCAAGTATCTCAGAATCTGGTACACTGCGTTCATATAACCCTTGCGTGAGTCATGCATGTAGCGGCTCACCATACTCACTGCAAAGCAGATATCAGGACGTGTGTGGCTCAAATAGATCAACTTGTCCACAGTCTCTGGTATCTGTCCCGGTTAACTGGTTCTCCAGCCTCAGCGCTCAGCTTGAACGTCTGATCGGTCGACGTCGCTGCAGGTTTGCATTCCAACATCCCTGTTTCTGTGAGAAAGTCCAGCGGATACTTCCTTTGAGAAAGAACAATTCCCTCTGCTCCTCGAACAATCTAAATTCCAAGGAAGTACCGAAGAAGGCCAATGTCCTTCACCTCGAACTCCTTGCAAAGCTTCCCCTTGAGTCGGGTAATCTCCTGCTTATCGTCTCCTGTGATAATCATATCGTCCACATACACTGCAAGCATGGTGATATGGCCTCCACTCCGTCAGAAGAACACAGTATGATCAGCATTGATCTGCCGATATTCCATTGCTATCATCGTCCTCCTAAATCTGTCAAACCACGCTCGAGGAGACTGCTGCAGTCCATAGAGGGACTTCTTCAACCTGCAGACCTTGTCCACTGTCTGATTTGTCACGTCCCGATCCCGCTAGGGTCGTCCGTCTTGTCTGGATCCCTGCGGAATCGTTCGTCCTCGCTAAGGCGTGATACCGTGCAAGCCTAAGTTGCGCTTGCACAAGGTCATGTACCTGCACAAAACAAATAGGCAAGCAAAAACACACGCACGCACCCATTCATTGTAGAAAACCAAATATTGGACACAGAGATTTGAAATGGAAATACTTTTTTATTGATAAACTTGATAGGAATACAAGTACAAAGCTTTGCAAACTCAGATTGTCTTATCTTGGCTACATGATATCTCTTTAAAACTCTCTTTTGAAAATAGTCGCAATGCCGTACATCATATCCCTTTATTACATGCTGGAAATGAAAAGACACCTTCAAAGGAAAAGAAAACTTGCAACTTGACTGGAAAAGAAATGAAGCTTCGAGGCAATCCACAGCTCTACTGGGCTAGACGAGCTTTAGTGTCTCACTTGAAATCCCCCTGTCTCCTTTGTTTTCTGAAAAGAATGCCCACAACGTGGGTCAGCACACATCATGTACTGGCGAGCGGCTCTTCGCCGAAACTCACAAATATCTGTACTAATTCAATATGTGAAGCTACATATTTACTAGTGATCTTTCTACTTGTCTAGGTTCTTTTTAACAATTCATAAGAAACATGACAGCAGAATATTTCATAAGCAACTTACCAACGCCGACAGTCATCCCTGCACAAAAGGGTTAGCACAATTTGCATATATATAAAGCATTCTCATTTTCCGTCCCTGCATGTTAGGCTTTCAATAAATCTCTTGTCTATATGCATGAACCTAACTATTGTGGTCCATGGGTATTCCTATTACTAGCAATTGGAACGTTCTAGCCCAACTACTAATAGACTGACACCCCTTCTTACTGCGGGGACTTCTAGTCCCAGGTGTCCTGTTCTTCCTAGGCCGATCGATTCCAGGTGCCCCCAGAATCAATCGAGAGATTACCACCTTGTGCACAAGTTGTCTAGACCAATGCGAATGCAGCTATCAAATAATACTACTATGCATGAGTCTAGGCAACATGTAAACATTTCCATTCCTTCTTTCTTGCACGGTCAAGCCGTGATTTCCATACCGAGCTATCTCTTTTAGGCAATTCATAAGAGCATACAGTTCATATTGAAACAAGCAAGCGACAGTTCCCAATTACATTGATTCATTTATTTATCTTTTCTTATCTTTTGTAATGAGGTATCGTTGATCATAGGAACGAGGCAATAGTGGACTAGAGATCATTTTTTAGGGCGTACAAATAAATGCAAGCCCAGTTAAAGCAACTTACCGAGATGAATCTTAGTTGAGAGAAGGAGGGACTTCACGCGCCGTTCACGAACAGTTCACGCGTACATTGGCACCAACAGTTGATTAGCATACTCGGTCTCTTTCTCTCAAGATTCGGAATGAATGAGAAATCGATGAAAGCGAACAATGAAAACCAATATCGAAAACCAACACGAAAACACATTCATCAAAACCAAGCAGCGAAAGAAAACATCCATCAAAACTCTTGGATTCATTTCAATAGAAGTCAATCCATCAATTGGAAAGGTTTATTGCATTTCATCCGTGATCAATCGATACCGGCAAAGGTTTTTCCAAATACTCAGTTCAAGACTGAGTCAGCAAGCCGTGGGTATTACATAGTGGACCGCGAGGAGCGGGACACTACATGATTGGTGCCGAATCATGGTGGTATCTCCATGTAGACCTCCTCCACTAGATCTCTATGAAGAAATACATTCTTCACATCCAGTTGGTGTAACTTCCATCCACCATTCGCTGCCAGAGAAATCAGGGTTCTGACAGTGCTCATCTTTGCCACTGGTGCAAAGGTCTCGTCATAGTCATACCGTACGTCTGACTGTATCCTTTTGCCATCAGTCGAGCTTTGTAGCGCTCATCCTGTCCATCTGTGTTCTGCTTCACAGTAAAGATCCACTTGCATCCGACTGCTCTCTTCCCTTCTGGCAGTTTTACCAGCTCCCAAGTGTGGTTCTTCTCAAGAGCCCCCAACTCCTCGTGCATCGTCGTTTTTCACTTTGGATCGTTCTTGACAACCTGCCAATTGTTAGGTAAAGTAATACTATCCAAAGACGCAATGAATGTTCCATGAGAAGAGGAGATATGATCATATAAAAAACTGAGTAAGATCCCAACCATATCTAGCAGGAGGATTTTTCGCATTGCTGCGAGTGGTCCTCCGTACTGATAATGGTGTAGGACTAGGTATGGGAGGAGTAGGAAGAATGATATCACCTGAAAGGAATCTGGTGGTAGTGTATATGTCTCAGGAGTCGAGACGAACGCAGGCAAGGGACTTGGCACTGACACTGTAGGTACTGATCCTGCAGTTTGCTTTCCTCTCATGCTGTAGGTAAGTATCCCCCTGAGTCGTGGGCATAACACCTCTCATCTCTTCCCCTGTTCCTCTTCACCTTCCTGTTCTTACTCAACCACACCTCCATGTCATACTCCTAAATCGGTCACCATGTTTTCACCAATCTTCCCCTCTCAACTCATACTCGCAGTATCAGGTGAATTGTTTGAGATTCCCTTCGGACGGTAGTATGGCTCATGTTCCCTGAAGTGAACATCCATGCTCACAAACTTCTTCTTCTCTACTAGGCTCCAACACATACCCCTTCTGAGTCGTCGAGTAGTCCACGAAGATGCACTTGACTGCTCTAGGATCAAGTTTTCCAACTGACGGTCTGTTATCCTTCACAAAACACACGTAGCCAAACACCTTCAGTGGAAGTATTCCACTATTATTTTCTACAATATTTCACATGAAGACTTCTATCCCAGTACCTTCGAAGGCATTCTATTGATTAGTTGAGTTGCTGTCAACACTGCATGTCCTCACAGATTCTGTGGGACATTCATATCGATCATCATGCTTCTTGCCACCTTCAGAAGGTGTATGTTCTTTCTTTCTGTACTCTACTTTGTGCTGGTGTGTACGCACATGTGGTCTGATGATGTATCCTTTGGACTGACAAGTATTCTCCAAGTGCTCTGTTGGTATACTCTGTCCCATTGTCAGACCTCAGTACCTTCACCACTGTCTTGTACTGAGCCTGGACATGTTTATGAAAGTCCAGAAAACATGTAGATACATCACTCTTATTCTTTATCAAATACAGCCAAGTGACACGAGAAGAACAATCAATGAAGAAAATAAAATACTTGTAACCATTCATAGTAGAAATGACGTATGGCCCCCAAACATCAGAAATTTTACATCAAAAGCAAACGAGCTCCTATGACCCGTACTAACATATGAGCTCTAGTAAGTTTGTCTAAATCACATGCATCACATACTAGTTTCTCCTTATTTGTTTTTCATAAATAGCTGGATACAATTTACTTAAAGTAGCAAAAGAGGAGTGTCCCAATCTGTTGTGATGGAGTATTAATGTATCCTCGACACTTATCTTCAGTCCTCCCATTCTGCCTTCTCTGCCATAGACACCAATGCTGAATCCAACCCTTCTCGATCTAGGTACCACAGTCCCTAATGCCAAGTGCCTGTCCCAAGTCTTCGTCCCATCTCTTTCTTCTGGAAGATTACCTTAGGAATATCAAAAGAGACAATGCATTTTAGTTGGAGGATTATAGAACTGATGGACAAAAGACTGACTGGAAAAGATGGAGCATGCAAAACATTGGATAATTTTACCGAACCTGTACAATTTACAGTACCCTTACCGACCACTGGCTAGAAAGTACCATCAGCTGTTTGAATGCTGTCTGCCGATGCTAGGTGAGTGTAGGAGGAGAACTCACTAGCATTCTCGACATGCCGAGAGGTCCCCGAGTCGATAATTTGGTCTGACGTTTTAAAGGAAGATATAGATGCAAGGACGAGTGGGTCGTCAGTACCTTCTGATAGATGGACATACATGACGACGTTGCCTCCAGCGAAGAATGAGGTGGACGTCCCTCAGTTCCACTCTTGTCTCCATCATTTGACGCTCTCTGCTTCCTCCTGAGTGCCTCCAGCATGCCCACAGTGCCTGATCCTCCTCAGTAAAGTACCACCAGCTCCCTCATCCCCTTTTGCTACAAGCAGGTTCGCCCGATAACCTCTTCAACCACCCATCGACCCCCACGACCACGACCACGTCCTCCAAAATGTCTGCGTCCGTCGAACTGTCCACGTCCACCACTTGGATCTCCTCCTTAGGTGGTTTGGTACAAGCATGCCGATGATGTTCCATCTTCCCGCAGTTGTAGCACTGCCGGTTGGGCTGCCAGGACTCTCCCTTAGGCCCTATGTCACTCGAACTGGTAGCCGCCAGTGCTGACTTTGCTTCAGGAGGACCATCTGTCCCTGCCTGCAGCTTGATACGAGTCTCCTCCTGGATCATGGTCGAGATAGCCTCCTCAAGGTGGGGATCTTCGGTTGGACTAGAAGTAGTGCTGTCCTTTGAGCAAACACTGCAGCCAGCCCTTTAAGGAACTTCATCGTCATCTTCTGCAGACATACATGTCTCTCCTTACAATTCGGGTCCCCGCAGCTCGTCCGATCTGAGGAGTGATCATAATCCAACCACAGATGCTCCAACTCCGTGGCATACTCCTGCACTGTCTTCTCTCCTGTACGGTATCGTCAATCTCCCCCTTGATCTGGAAAATCTGCAAGTTGTTTCCTACGCCATCGTAGGTCCTTCTCATTTCTTCCACACGTTCTTTACCATCTCGATGCCATCCACTGTGGCGGCGATCGAGTGGACTAAAGAATTGAGAAGCCAAATGTAGATCACCATATGAGTGAACTTCCACTCGTCGCGTCCTGTCGAGCCCTCGTCCGGCTCTGTCTTCTCTCCTGACAAAAATTCTTAGGTTTTTCCTGCAACGGTTCTCCTTACCCGCCGTGACCAACTCAGGTAGGTAGCTGGTTCATCAAGCTTCAGATCGATGGAGGGAAGCTCCAATTTCGTCGATGTTCGTGTCGCGCTCTCACAAGCCGACAGTTTCATCAGCTTCATCAACGTTGTAACCTCTGTATGGTCCAGCTTCTTGATGATCTCCTCCATCGATCTCCTCTTCTCCGATCACCTCACACCGTTCCACGATTCACGCTCTTCGTCCTCTCCTAGATCCGATCATGTCTCTCTCCTATCGGATTAGGCCTTCAACGTCCGAAACGACCCCGTGGAAGACTTCGAAAATCGTGGCTTCGTGGTGGTGGGGCCTGTGGGCCAACTGACAGCGCGAGTGAGTGTCGTGGCGGGTGTCTCCGAACAACGGCCGTCGCGAGCAGCAGCAACGGCAAAAGCCGCGCGTGTGCGGCGGAGGTGCCCGCGGAGCAGCGGCCGGCTCGCGCGCGCGGTGGTTGCCGTGCCGTGCAGTGGCTGGTGGCGGCGGTGACTGTGGTGGTGTGGATGGTGATGGCGTGACGACTAGGATTTGAGTTTGGGAAAGGTGGCGACGGCTAGGATTTTTGTGGCTCTGATACCATGTTGAATATTTGTGATAATTTTTATTGATAGTCTCTTGGCTATTTATAGCCTTACAATCCTCCTCATTACATTAAACCCTCTGTGGAATATCCTGTGCATATTCTGATACACCAAATATACCAACATGATATTCCAATATACTTATTCTAATACCAAATATACCATAAACTTATTCTAATACCAAATATACCAACAGATTCAATTGGTATTATAGCATGCTATTACTCATATATAGCGTAGAAAATGTATGCAATATTGCTCGCAAACAGTTTCACTCAGACATGCGTTGGTGCTCGAACGTCATATCACAAATTGATGTATGAGATCTAACACAGTGATAACATCACATGCTAAATCCAGCTCATATGAGAAAAAGGTACTTAATTGGACGTTCTATGAATTCAAGTATGCTCCTGGCACCTACACTGCCAACCACATTATGTCATATACCATCAAATGAGATATCAGCTTGACACAGTATTATACCATTTCCCTAAGCAAAAGAAACATACTAATAAACATGACACTTGAGAATAGAAAAGATCTGAGAGCTGATGAATAACAGAACTGTTTAAATCATAACCACGTTCTGTGCTTCTATTTATGATAGTATCTGGTGGATTTTTATTAGTTAGATATATTTAAGCTACCATGCTGGTTTTGATGCATATTGAGTGTATGATGGCTTCAGTATATTGACTGGAAGAGGACTTTTATTGGTAGATATGGTCTTCTTTGGTGATGTACTGAAATTAAATTGCTTCACCTCGTTCTGGATGAAGTATTCTTTTGCCGTCCATTTTGATCATTTTTCTCTTAGTAGGGAACACTAAAGACAAGGAAAATATTACAATTCAATCTACTGACCAGCTACTTGTTTTGCTGGATACCTTGTGCAGAATCAATTTTTTATATCAGGTCTTTCAGGGGATGATATAATACACAACCGTGTTCTCGAAGCACTTTACAGGCGTATCATTCAAGCAGAGAAAGAAAACAAGTGTTTTAGGGTTATCATTGTTTTACCCCTTTTACCAGGATTCCAGGTTCCTTCTTTTTAGCGAACATCATTACTGTATTTTCAAAAGAAAAATTCTCTGAACATCTGTTTCCTCAGGGCGGCATTGATGATGGTGGTGCTGCATCTGTGAGGGCAATAATGCATTGGCAATATCGTACGATTTGTAGAGGGCCAAACTCCATATTGCAGAACCTTTATGACTTGATGGGTCCAAAGGCCCACGATTACATATCCTTTTATGGTCTCAGGTCATATGGGGAACTTTCTGATCGAGGTCATTTAGCTACCAGTCAGGTGATTTCTTTCAGCTATTTGCAAATGATGTGCACAAGTCTTGTTGGAATTGCTTCAGCGTAGAAATTTGGAACTTGGTTGCCTTGGTATCTCAAACCTACAGTTGCATCTAATCTCGTTATGTTGTCAACTAGGTTGAGTGGATACTCTTCTAGAGGTCGTATCGTGCCTGTATCTGTAGTTGACATGTATCCCATACTATACTTCCTCGACTTAGATGTCCCATATGTCTCGTTGTTGCCTAGGCTCCAAAGGGACCCAATAACATGTTGAAAGTGATATAGGACATGGTCATGATCGTACCAAACATAATTGAGATATGCGACACAACGATTCTTGGTGCGAGTTCTTTCTAGAACTTCTTGGAACCGATTTAATTACTACCCAAACATGCTTAGTTATAGATATTATTAGGATATAATGTATAGAATATGTATATATATGGATATATTATCATATGTATATGGAAAGGTAATAATATTCATGAACCCATAGTGTATATATAAGTGGTGTATTTGATGGTTGGTTGAATAGTAAAAAAAATATAACCCTCAACCCTCATTAAAACTCTAGAGATGGTAGGGACCTTGTTGTAATTGATTAATGATTTCATTGATAGTCTCATAGGCTTTATATAGCCTTTACATAATGGAATATCTTGTGGCATATTCTGGCATCCCAAATATGTCCACAAGATATTCCCATGTGCCTTTACAATATACTAAATATACCAATACTCTCCTCAAGATGGGCGAAAGATATTCACTAAGCCTATCTTGTCACATCCTCTAATCATGCTCACAGAGCTAAGTTCCTTGGTCAGTCCGTCCGCTACCCGATCCTTGGTTGGAACGTGGCCTAGCTCCAGTAGTCCACTAACCAACTTCTCCTTAATGAATAACCTATCAATCTCGATGTATTTGGTCCTGTCATGCTGTACTGGATTGTTGGCGATACTAATAGCTGACTGGTTGTCACACCACAACTTCATCTTGGCTCCTTGATCCAGCTTCAGCTCCACCAGTATATTCTTCAACCAAAGCAGCTCTGCAACTCCCAAGGTCATAGCTCTGTACTCCGCTTCAGCTGTCGATCTGGCTACCACTGACTGCTTCTTACTCCTCCAAGAGACCAAGTTGCCTCCTAAAAATATGCAGTATCCCGAGGTAGACCTCCTGTCGTCCGCACAACTAGCCCAGTCAGAATCACAGTAGCCCTCGATGTCCACGTAATTATTCTTCCTGAATATCAGTTCCTTCTCAGGGGCACTCTTCAAATATCTCAGAATCTGGTACACTGCGTCCATATGATCCTTCCGTGGGTCATGCATGTAGTGGCTCACCACACTAACTGTAAAGCATATATCAGACGTGTGTGATTCAAATAGATCAACTTGTCCACCAGTTTCTGGTATCTGTCCCGGTCAACTGGTTCTCCAGCCGCAGCGTTCAGCTTGAACCTCTGATCGATCGGCGTCGCTGCAGGTTTGCACCCCAACATCCCTGTCTCTGTAGGAAGGTCCAGTGCATACTTCCTCTGAGAGAGAACAATCCCCTCTGTGTCTCGAGTGATCTCAATCCCAAGGAAGTAGCGAAGAAGACCAAGGTCCTTCACCTCAAATTCCTTCCCAAGCTTTCCTTTGAGTCGGGCGATCTCCTGCTCATCATCTCCCGTGATAATCATGTCGTCGACATACACCGCAAGTATAGTGATGTGGCCTCCACTCCTTCTGAAGAATACAGTGTGATCATCATTGATCTGCTGATTTCCATCCCTATCATAGCTCTCCTGAATCTGTCAAACCACGTTCGAGGAGACTGCTTCAGTCCATAGAGGGATTTCTTCAGTCTGCAGACCTTGTCTGCTGTCTGATTGGTGCCAAATCCTGGTGGTATCTCCATGTATACCTCCTCCACTAGATCTCCATGAAGAAATGCATTCTTCATGTCCAGTTGGTGTAGCTTCCATCCACAATTCGCTGTCAAAGAGATTAGGGTCCTGACAGTGCTCATCTTTGTAACTGGTGCAAAGGTTTCATCATAGTTGATGCCGTATGTCTGACTGTATCCTTTCGCCACTAGTCGAGCTTTGTAGCGCTCAACCTGTCCATCTAGGTTCTGCTTCACGGTAAAGACCCACTTGCATCCGACTGCTCTCTTCCCTCATGCAGTCTCACCAGCTCCCAAGTGTGATTCTTCTCAAGAGCTTCCAACTCCTCGTGCATTGTCGCTTTCTATTTTGGATCGTTTTTGGCAACCTGTCAATTGTTAGGTACAATAATACTATCCAAAGATGCTATAAATGCTCCATAAGAAGAATAGATATGGTCATAAGAAACAAACCGAGCAAGATCCCAACCATATCTGTCCGGAGGATTTCTCGCATTGCTGCGAGTGGTCCTCCGTACAGATAGTGGTGTGGAGGAGTAGGAGGAATGATATCACCTGAAGGGAGTGGTGGTGTAGGTGACTCAGGAGTTGGGACGAACGCATGCAAGGGACTTGGCACTGGCACCGTAGGTACTGGTCCTGCAGTTTGCTTCTCTCTCCTGCTGTAGGCAAGTAACCCCCTCTGAGTCGTAGGCCTAACACTTCTAATCTTCTCCCCTGTTTTGTTTCACCTTCACGTTCTTTCTCAACCATGCCTCCATGCCAAACTTCTAAATCGGTCACCACCAAGTTCTCCATCTCCCCCTTTCGTCTCATACTGGTAGTATTAGGCGTGTTGTGTGAAGTTTCCTCCTGGCGGTAGTATGGCTCATGGTCCCGGAAGTGGACATCCATACTGACGAACTTCTTCTTCTCTACGGGACTCCAGCACATATTCCTTCTGAGTCGTTGAGTAGCCTACGAAGATGCACTTGACCGCTATAAGGTCAAGTTTCCCAACTGATGACATGTTATCCTTCACAAAACACACACACCCGAACACCTTTAATGGAGTATCCCACTATTATTGTCTTGTAAATTTTACATGGGGATTTCCATCCCAGGACTTTCGAAGGCATCCCGTTGATGAGTTGAGCTGCTGTCAACACTGCATGCTCCCACAGACTTTGTGGGACATTCATGTCGATCATCATGCTTCTTGCGGTCTCCAGAAGGTGTTTATTCTTCCTTTCTGCTACTCCATTTTGTGCTGGTGTGTATGCACAGGTGGTCTGATGCTGTATCCCGTGTGCTGATAAGTATTCTGCAAGTGTCATGTTGGTTTACTCGTTCCATTGTCAGACCTCAGTACCTTCACAACTGCGTTGTACTGAATCTGGACATGCTTATGAAAATTCCGAAAACAGGTAGGTACACCACTCTTATTTTTCATCAAATATAGCCAGGTGACACGAGAGGCACAATCATAAAGGAGACAAAGTACTTATACCCATTCATAGTGTTAATAGCACATGGACCCCAAACATCAGAATGTACTATCTCAAAAGCAAAAGAGCTCCTACGACCCATACCAACATACGAGCTCCTAGTAAGTTTTTCTAACTCGCACGCATCACATACTAATTTTTTTATTTGCTTTTGCATAAACCTCTGGATACAACTTAGTTAAAGTATCAAAGGAAGAATGTTCCAACCTTATATGATGGAGTATCAAAGTATCTTCAGTCTTCTGCTGCAGTCCTCCCATTCCAGCCTTCTCTGCCATAGATACCAATGCTGAGTCCAGTCCTTCTCGATCTAGGTACCACAATCCTTCATGCCAAGTGTTAGTCCCAAGTCTTCGTCCCGTCCCTTTCTCCTGGAAGGTCACCTTAGGAATATCAAAAGAAACACGTATTTATGTTGGAGAATTATAGAACTAATGGACAAGAGACCGACTGGAAAGGATGGAGCATGTAAAACATTGGATAATCTTACTGAACCTGTAAAATTAACAATACCCTTACCGACCACTGGCTGGAAAGTGCCATCCGCTGTCTGAATGGTGTCTGCTGATGTCAGGTAAGTGTAAGAAAAAAACTCAGTAGCATTCCCCGTCACATGTCGAGATGCTCCCGAGTCGATAATCTAGTCTGATGATTTAAGGAAAGAGATAGATGCAAGAGCAAGTGACTCGTCAGTACCTTCTGATGGATGGACATACATAGCGGCGTTGTCCCCAGCGAAGAATGAAGTGGATGCCTCCTCTGTTCCACTCCTCTTGTCTCCTTCGATTGACGCTCTCTGCTTCCTCTCCAGTATGTCCATCAGTGCTTGATCCTCCTCAGTAAAGGTACCACCAACTCCTACATTCCCTTCTGCTACCAGCAGGTTTGTCCGATAACCCCTCGGCCGCCTCGTCGACTCCCTCGACTACGACCTCGTCATCTAATATATCCTCGTCCACCGAACTCTCCACGTCCATCACCTGAGTTTTCCTCCATAGGTGGTTTGGTACAAGCATGTCGATGATGGCCCATCTTCCTGCAGTTGTAGCACTGTCGGTTGTGCTGCCAGGGCTCTCCCTTGGAGCCTGTGTTGGCCGAACTGGTAACCGCTAGTGCTGACTTTGCTTCGGAGGGACCACCTGTTCCCGCCTGTAGTCTGATGCGCGTCTCCTCCTGGATCATGGCTGAGATCGCCTCCTCAAGACTAGGAATTTTTGGTTGGACGAGAAGTAAGGCCGTCCTCTGTGCGAATGCTGCAGTCAGCCATTTGAGGAATTTTATCGTCCTCTTCTGCAGACACACATGTCTCTTCTTACACTTCGGATTCCCGCATCTTGTCCGATTTGAGTGGTGATCATAGTCCAACCACAGACGCTCCAACTCCGTGGCATACTCCTGCACCGTCTTCTCTTTCTGTACGGTATCGTCGATCTCCCCCTTTATCTGGAAGATCCGTAAGTTGTTCTCCACACCATCATAGGTCATCCTCAACTTCTCCCACACATCCTTCACCATCTTAATGCCATCTACTGTGGCGGCAATATACTGGACTAAGGAGTTGAAAAGCCAGATGTAGATCACCATATGAGTGGACTTCCACTCGTCGCGTCCTGCCGAGCCCTCGTCGGCTCTGTCTTCTCGCCCGACAAGAACCCCTGCAGGTTCTTTCCTGCGAGGGTTCTTCTCATCCGCCGTGACCAACTAAGATAGGTGGCTGGTCCATCCAACTTCAGATCGATGGAGGAAAGTTTCAACTTTGTCGACGTTCATGTCGTGCTCTCACCAGTCGACATCTTCATCAACTTCATCAACGTCGCAACCTCTGTAGGATCCAGCTTCTTGAGGATCTCCTCCATCGATGCTTCTCCTCTCCAATCACGTCACGCCCGCTCAACGACTCACGTTCGTCCTCATCGTCCGCTTCTAGATCCGAACATGTCTGTTTTCGTCAGATCTAGACATCGGTGTCCCCTTTCGGAATGATCCGAACAACGACAACAAAGGCTCCGTTGCGTACGGCAGGTGGGAAGGCGGCGCGCACGTGGGGTGGGGGGCGGTGCGTGCACCACAGCGGCGGCAGCCGCAGTAGCAGCAGTCGCAGCAGGCAACAGCAGCGGACGCGCGGAGAAGGGGGGTGGCTGCTACGCGCGGGTTAGGGTTTGGTGGCGAGAGAGAGAGGGAGAAGAAGAAAATGTTAGGGTTTGGTGGCGGCTAGGGTTATATGGAAAGGTGACTCTGATACCATGTTGTAATTAATTGATGATTTCATTGATAGTCTCATAGGTTTTATATAGCCTTTACATAATGGAATATCCAGTGGCATATTCTGGCATTCCAAATATGTCCACATGATATTCCCATGTGCCTTTACAATATACTAAATATACCAATAGACCTAAGTGATTTTCTTTTGTTATCTAGGATTAAGTCACCTTCGTGGAGACTCAGATGGATTTTGTTCATAGAGTTATGGCAAGATGGTTGAAGTGGAAGAATGCTCGAGGAATCGAGGGGTTCTTTGTGATTCTAGGATCCCCTTGAAATTATAATAGTTCTATAAGATAGCAATAAAACCAACGATGCTTTATGTGGCCGGATGTTGACTGGTGGGAAGTTAAAAACACATGTTCAGAAAATGAGCATAGTTGAAATGAGAAGGTTGAGACAGTTGAGGGGCAACACATCAAAAGAGATATAAGAAGTAAGTGCATTTGTGGAAAGTTAGAGGTGGCATTGATTGGGATAAAGATGAGAGAAGACTATTTGATATGATTTGTACGTGCAATGAGACTAATAGATGTGCTGGTGAGGAGTAATAGGCTATTAGTCAAAGAAGCTGCTAGCCTTGTAGGATTTAGGTTACGAAAAATGATATGGCTTTCGGTAATGTGAAAGTGTAGATGATCCGTAATTGCACAAAATTGAAACTAATGATTCATGTGATGACCGTGAAGATAGACTCTTCTATTGTTGTTAAGTTACTTTCTTGATCATGTATATGGAAATGTCTGAACGTTTGTTACTATAAAATAAATCCATGTCGGATGATTATACTAGTTATATGATATACAGGGATATTTTGTTGATGGCTTTCCTTCTTACAATTTTCTCTTTTGAGTTGGGTCATGTCAGCAAAATCTTCATTTTTTTGCAGGTGTATGTACACAGCAAATTGATGATAATTGATGATCACACTGTGTTAATTGGGTCAGCTAATATTAACGATAGGAGTTTGTTAGGATCACGTGACTCTGAGGTATTTACTACATCTTTTGTTTACATTTTCACTTGGTCATTATCGTTTATACTTTCCCTTTTTGATCAGAATATCAGGATTTTCAGATGTCACATTTTATTGGGAAAGGTTATACCTGTTACTGGGTCATGTAGGGTCAGTATAGTGCTTGTTTGTACCAGGATCTGAAACTCCCTCGGGTACGAGTAATGGGCCTTGACCCTAACTATTTAACTTTGGTTTGGGTCCTGGAAACATTCACCATATAATATGGTTTATCTGGGTTTTTTACTAAAATATATATTATCCAAACCCATACCCTTATGCTTGATTTTTGCCTCAAGACGGATTTAAGTCAACAAATTATTTTGAATTCAGCTGACTTCTATTCATGAAATAATTGGCAGCTTAGGCTTCAATTATATGAAGATATTAGCAATGTTGCTGGTTTTCCTCATTAAGTGTTGCCTTAGATTGCAAACATACGGGTTAACTAAAAACAATTGATTACAAGCAATTACCTAACATCTTCATGTAGTCTGCCTGGACCTATGCGGATAAGCAAATACAGCCCCAAACAGCATAGGTAGTCGGTGACAGAAATTCTTACCATCTTTGATCTTGTCTTCAAATCTTTTTGAAATAACTTAGACGGGAGGGTGTAAATCAAGGAGAATGGATAATCAACAAAAAAATTGCATACCTTTACTTGTTCGGGAATAAATAACATGTGACACCTCACCGTAGTGGAATTAATTGAACAAATGGAACACCATTTTTTGCTGGAAGCTTGTCCCTCGTAGTTTCCATTAATTATGTATGCTTCCTAATACTTTTTTGTTGTTGTTGAATAAAATACATTTAACTCATGGATTTATCTTTATTACTTTGTTTGCATGGTCCAGTTTTTTTTTTTTTTTTTTACCTCGTCTTGTACCTCTGCTCAGATTGGAGTAGTTATTGAAGATAAAGATTTTGTTCATTCATATATGAATGGAAAGCCATGGAGAGCTGGAAAATTTGCTCTTAGCCTTCGGCTTTCTCTCTGGTCTGAACACCTTGGTCTTCGTTCTGGAGAGGTTAGTATTTGAATATCTTATGCTTCTGTACTTCCCGTCTTCAAGTTATCTTTTATCTTTCTATGTTTAAGAATCACCGGCACATTTATTGCTTATAGTTGTATACACGTTCTTATTGCACTAGTCGTACTATGTATACTTTTGCAAATACGGTGTCCTACTTTGATCTATTTGGTTTTATCATGTGAAAGATTAAGACGTAATGGTTTTATTTCGTTTATTGCCATGGGTATTAGAAGTCGTATGGTGCACCTGCTTCGGGCACGAAGGATTACTACGTCCTTTTATCCTTATTTTTACCTTTTTCATGTTTAACACTGATTCCTTATTAAATCTTTGTAGTTCTGTTGCCATTTATCAACCTTAAGGAGTCTACATTAGCCTGTATACGCAAGCATGTGCACTATTCCCAGACCTGTCTCTACTTGATGTCATTAAACTTTGCATGGAACATTGGATTTCCCCCATTGTCCTCATCATGTGTGGGGTTTGAGTCATTTGATTTGACACAGGTCTATATGGTGTTATAAAGCCAGTAGCTTCATGAGATGTGATTTAAGTCTGAATCACCTTCGACCTCAAAATGCACCTAGGTTTGCAAGGATCATAAATTGTAGAATTGTTTCACCTGAGAACTTTCAATATATTATGTAGGTTGACAGAATCAGTGACCCAGTGGAGGAGAAAACCTACAAAGACGTCTGGATGGCTACTGCAAAGGTAAGAAACTAGAAAGTTTGGCATATCACTACATGTTCTGCACGGAATCTTGATTATATTGAGGTGAAGGCTGCACACATCTTGACCCTTGCCAGACCCTGCATTAGCAAGAGGCTCGTGGCATGGGGACACCTTTTAAAGTTTTAACATCTTGACTATATTTGGTATTGTTATTACATAGAGCATTACCACTAGATAATCAAATTGGATTACAGCTCGTACTTTTTTCTTCTTCAGAAATAGCCAACAACTGTAACCATGTTAATCTAATTGGTACTTTGTCCCTCATTTTTAATCATTGATTATCCAACTCTATTTTGCCCTACCTTACTGAAGTCTGCGGCAATCATGATGGAAACAGTATCAATGCTGAGGATTATTGGTCTATTACGCCAGCTCATTTTTTTTCATTTTTTTTCCGCCCTAATGAATGGGCTGGGATTTCTATTCTTTCCCTTTGAAATAACAAAGTAATTGTGCTGAAAAAACTATGACCATTAATTCTCATATTCTGATCTGTTAAGAAGTTAGCAACCAAATTGACTGAAAAGTGGTGCTGTTTAATAGATTTTTGAATAGGTGTACCTGCAGTGTTAACCTAATAATTCAATCTCAGTTTTTTTGTGCAGTGCATTCAAACGTTTGCACATTTTGAAGACATCTTCAATCATCTATTTATCCGAGTCTGTTTCAATTATATGTTGGCTATTTCTATATGAACGATTTCTAGTGTAGGTCATCTCGAATAAAGGTTAAAGCCAATTTGTGAAACTAGCGGTTTCTAGTCTTTTGCTTTCCCTTATTGCTTGCATGGCTTCTTATCTTCCTATAACTGGCATGCACTGTTGCACGAGAGTGCTTTGATTACTTACTGCTTCAATACTTCCATGGTATGGCTAATTGGTTACACCTACCAAAATGTTTGTTGGGAAAATGCAAGATGCACACTGGTCAAAGTGATTTCCATGCCTTTTGTATACAAATGAAAATCATGCGCGTTGAACATTTTCAATACATGCATCAAGAGGCATCTTCATTTCTGTAACTGAAATTTCATCGTTTGATGATTTCTTCATGCATGAGTTAGAAGTTTTCTAATCAAGATTTTCGTTGTGGATGATATTAGTTATATAGATCGATTTCAGTGGTTTGAATCACAAATTCTCGTGTCCAATAATGGATTATGGTTGTAACCAAGTTACACCACGTACACGTATAATACCTTGTGCGCTATTCTAATTATGGAGTCCTTTGTTTTTCTTGAGTAGACAAACACCATGATTTACCAGGATTACTCGTGTATTCCCAATGATCTCATTCTCTCCAGGTATTACAGTCACACAATCATTTCATTATGGTTCACCATCCACTCTTTTCCATTTTCGTATAACGATCTAATGTATGCAGAACTTCAATCCGGCAAAGCATCATACTGGAAGGAAAAACTGGGGCACACAACTATTGATCTAGGGATTGCTCCGGAATCTTATCAGAATGGAGATATCGAAAATATTGGCGCTTTCGACAAATTGCAGTCAGTGAGGGCCATCTTGTTTCTTTTCCTTTAAATTTCATGTGTCATGAGGAGGATTTGAGACCGGTATTAATGAGAGCGAGTTTATGTCTCACCTCAAGTTTTTCACTAGTCCTTTGATCATGTCCCTATGTCCCTGTATAGTTGCTCCCAGTGTTGGAGGTTTCATTGTATTTGTATTTGTGCAGCTGCATGTCACATATTGCCAATATCTCGTATCTCCATAATGCCAATGCAAATATGGATAATGTACGAGATATTAAGATATCTGCAGGATATATTGGGACAAGAAATGCCCAAATCCATGGGGCCTTGACATGTATGAAATCAATAGGAATGAAAGTAGAAAATAGCTGATTATGGGCAATGATCATTGTAAATAATGATGCACTAATAAGAATATTTGTTCTTTGAATTTAGAGAGATTTACCTATTGCTTGCGTCTATATGTGGTTGATGTATCTGCTTCTTTTTTTCTAATATTACAGCAGCTGAGGGCTGTCACCATGTGTCAAATACAATTGTTCTCGTAGGGAAAGCCTTCATATCTCGAGCACGAGCGCACACCCACCCACACACACATATATATATATTATGGGAGCGGATAGGGAGCTCCGGTGGAGCCACGTTGTCCTCGACAGTTGGATTGAGCGGACGCGCGTGCTGACTCCCAATCTGATGGTGCAGGGGGGCTCTGGCGGGACTCCGCGGACGAGTCTTTTGATCCACCTCTATATATATATATATATATATATATATATATATATATATTATATATATATATATCCGCTTAGAAATGGCTCAAAATTGAGCCTCCAAGCAATAAATTATCAACAAATTAATAATAAAAAGAATTACGGAAGATAATTTTAAAAATAACTCTCTTTTTACTCTATATAACTGAATAACCTCTCTTTTATCAATATATATTCATAACAAATTATAATTAAAATATAAAAAATCTATAATAAATTAGAATTAAAATATAAACATATATATATCAAACTTAGTTCAAATTATTTAAATGAGGAAATTTCATATAGAGTGATGAAATTTAGCATATTTATATAAAAGAGGAGAAGTTTTCGATATTTATAAGAAAAGTAATGTGGCGCCATCTTAGATGGCGCCCAACTTTTTTTTTCTTTTTTTAGAGTGTGTTAGATGGCGCCCAATTTTTTTTTTTTTTTTCCTATATGATGGTTACGTGAGAAAGTTAGAATTTATCATCTTAAATAAATTTAACTCTTTATATACAATTTTATCTTTTTTTAAAATCTTAGATATTTATTTAAACTTAATATTAGAAAAAAATATGTTTAAAAAATAATTCAAAATCTTAAATATTTTTTTCTCAAATCTTAGATATAACTTGAATTCGTAATAATTTTATCAAACAATTTTAAAAATATCTCTAGAAAAAATTTAATATTAGAAAAATATGTATTTATTTAAATTTAATATTTTAAATGTTAGGTATTTATTTAAATATAATATTAGAAAAATATGTTTAAAAAATAATTCAAAATCTTAAATATTAGATTTTTAAATCTAATATTACCAAAAATATGTTTAAAAAAATAATTGTAAAAATTAAATAAATTTATCTTTAACGTGAGAAAATTGATTCGTCCGTAAATAAATTTAACTTCTTATATACAATTTATTTTTAATTTGTTTCCAAATCTTAGATATTCGTTTAAATCTAATATTTAAAAAATGTTAGAAAAAATCACTTAAATCTAATATTAGAAAAATATCTTAAAGATAAGTTAAAATTAATAATTTAAAATCTTAAATATTGTTTCTCAAATCTTAGATATAATTTGAGATCGTACATAGTTTTTTCTACGAAAATTGATCTCTTTCTATGGGTTTGACCATTTATTTTAAATTTAGCTTAAATTGACATGATTTTCAAAGATAGAAAATAAAGATATGAAAATAAAGCATAAAAGATTATATTTGATACTTAATTATAAAATATTTAATAAATTATGAATAATTTTATATTCTCATCTGATAACTTATAATATATTTTTATATTCATATCTTATAAATTATGAGTTATTTTTTTATCACCAAATATAATATTTTATGTTTGAAAACATATCCAAGAACTTACCTCTAGAGAGATTTTAAAAATTGTTTGATAAAATTATTACGATGATAAGTTATATCTAAGATTTTGAAAAATATTTAAGATTTTGAATTATTTTTTAAACATATTTTTTCTAATATTAAGTTTAAATAAATATCTAAGATTTTTTAAAAAAAGATCAAATTGTATATAAAGAGTTAAATTTATTTAAGAAGATAAAATCAAACTTTCTCACGTAACCATCAAATAAAAAAAGTTACGGAAAAAAAAAAAGATTGGGCGCCATCTTAGATGGCGCCACACTCTAAAAAAAGAAAAAAAAGTTGGGCGCCATCTAAGATGGCGCCACATTACTTTTCCTATAAATATCGAAAACTTCTCCTCTTTTATATAAATATGCTAAATTTTATCACTCTATATGAAATTTCCTCTATTTAAATTAATTGAACTCTTTTTCAACAATATCCGACTGAAAAAAATTATTTTGCGTGCAATTCACATGAATTCATTAGTATATATATAAAACAACAAGGGCACGTATATTTCAAGTATTAAAATTTGAGGTCGTCATTTTTTGGGTAGGAACAGGGGCGGCCCGGGGGAGGGGCAAACGGGGCGTAGGCCCGGGGCACCAAGATCCAAGGGGCCCCAAATAATATTAAGAGTTAGTAAATATTATATAATATTAATATATAATAAAAGAGTTGGTAAAAGAAGAAAAAAATGGCAATTACTTTTATAGTAGTGAAAGTTTGTCCCTTCCGATTCCAGAGAAGAACTTCTTGTCTTCCAATTCCAGAGGCGAATTAATGGCCAACGATAAGTGTTCCTAAAAATTGTTAATTTTAATTCTCGCTTCCTTCTTTCTTCTACTTATAATTGAATCCCAAACTCCTATTTTTCTTTCAATTTATTCTTCATGTCCTCTTCTACTGTCCATAATTTTAAAATCTACTTAGGGATTTGAAGTTAAGAATTAGGATTTTATAATCGTTGAATTGACGTGAGTTGCGGCTAAAACAACAACAACTACTCACTGAAACGATGACGCAAGTTCCGTTGAACAATCTCCAGATAATGAACTTGAGGTCTGGAATTCGAGTTTTAATGATGAACTTTATTATTGGTGATGCTAATAGCGACAATAACTTTAACGATCTTGAGTTGCACCGATGAATTATTGAATTGGAGTAAACTGATTTTCAATTTTTGCATGACATACTTTGAAATATTGTATTACGTAGTGGATGTTTAACAAATATTAGTGATAAGTTGATTTGGGGATTGTTGAATTCGGTATTTGGATTGATTTGAGGATTGATGGATTTGGTATTTAGATTTGGATCATGTGCGGGAACGAAATGTTCAGTACAAAGATGTCATTCTCATTGTTTTAATTAACCATTACGGAAAAGCCAATTTGATATTTAGATTGATCTAGTTTTTAGATGTTGTTTAGTCGAACTTGAGTTGGAATGAGTTATGGTGTTTGATTATTCAATTATATGAAAAATGGTGCAAGAGTTTGTGTCTAGGAGTTTTTATTGAGTTTGTAGAATATTTTATGATATTGTGTTTAAACGTGATCAAGACGCTTCTACTTAAATTTCTATAATACTATTTTTTCAAGAGAAACGAGGTTTTAACGATATCCTAAATATAAAATGTGCTCATGATAATGAAACAATGAATCTTCTCCAAGAAAATTAACACTTTGTTTTCAATATATCCGAACAAGGGGTATCATTTTGGGTTTCGTTCTGGGCATTAAAATACTCCGAGCCGGCCCTGGGTAGGAAATGGATGTATATTTCAAGTATTGCTATGGGAGATGAAAGTTGGCTTAATTGGTTATAGGGAAAGAAAGTTCGAATATTTTTCTATATAACAGATGGACTAATGTATCCTTGTTTTTTTTTTTTTTTTTAAATTTCAACGAGTACACCAAACCTTCTACGTATTGAGAACACAATATAGTGGATACTCCAGACGTCATATCCTTTACATTTTCTTTTTTAGTTTTATATATATATTTTTTATATTTAGCTTATTTATGCAAAAATTATAAAGAAAATGCAAAGAATGTGCTAGAAGATCTAACATATCCGTTGTATTTTGTGATGAATACGTCATATGGTTTTGATATTTTTTGAATTTTTTTAAGGAATATGCCAGTCCACCTAGCGTAGTGTATAATTATGATGAGCTAGAATGATTTTTTTTCAAACAAATTCTATATTATGCCTCCCCCGAACTTAATGTAATTCATGTATCAACATGTCATTTTTCTGTTATTTCTTGTATTTAGATTCATTATTATAGCAAGTAAACTGTATCATCTTAATTATTCATCTGATTCTTTATAATATATGCGAACTTTGATGGTGCTTCTAGTTGTTTGAGCTTCAATCTAAGTATCCAAAAAATAAGTTCACCAACCAGCACTACAAGAAATTTTGTTTATAGTGATCGAAGTCAGTGACGGAACGAATATCCAGTCACAAGTAAAAGATTAATTGTGTCAGATTAAAAAAAACATTAGGGTGATAGACTATGCAATCAGTAAACTTTATTTGATCATTAAATGAGAAAAAGACGTGAAAATTTTAAATATGTTTCGTGAAAAATATTAGGGACTTCTAAATCAGACACTAATAGAAAAATAGTTTAATATTAAATAAAAATTTAATAAGAAAAAATAATCTAATAATTTTAAAGATTTGTGGGACCGGGTTAGCGGGATTGTAAAATTGGACGCCACATTTTTCTCTCCCGCGCCATCACTTTTTTTTTCGAGGATATTTGGTAAATGAGTTATGATCCTCTCCTCCTCTAAATATTTACTCCGCTAAAATTTTCTCTTCCTCTCCTCCTCCTCCTCCTCTCATCCTTCTCTAGGTCTTTGATATTTTCTTCTCCTTGTAATTCTCTCATCCTCCGTCATTTACTCATCTCCTCATTCTTTTTTTTTTTTTTTTTTTGGTTTTAAAGGTGCTAATCTAGAGAGGTCACCGGGGTTCAATTCTCCTACCACTCTAGGTCAGTGGGGTTCAATTCTTTTCCACCGCTTCTCGTCTAGGGAGGAGATCCCATCGGCTCCAGGGAGAAGATCCGACCGGCTCAAGTAAATTTTAAAACCATAACCATAATTTTCTTTCCCTATTTACGTTATTTTTATATTCTTTAATTTGTTTGTGTCCATAATTTTCTAAATTTATTTGCATATGATTTTGACTATCTTTTTAGTGTTTTAATATGAACTTCTGATTTACAAGTAGGTTTTATGCTTATGTTTTCATGGCAAGGCTAAGAAGCATGGAGAGACACATCCAATATTTTTTTTTAGAGACAAACATACTTGAAAGGATACAAAAATAATGGATATCTGAATCTGCTAAGATGAAGTTTGTATGAACTATTATTCTACACTTAATAATCTTTGTTTTGTAAATTATAAAAAAAATAATAACTTTGATTTTACATATAAATTAAATTTTTTTTTTTTAGGTTGAGACGGTGCAGAACTTGGAGACTTTGGTTACATTTAAGGGACATGACACGTTGAAATTACGACAAAGAGCGTATGTCCAAGCAATGGACCTGGAGACGCGAAATCGAATACGTGGTGAGGGGCTTGGTGTGACTCGAAATCGAGTGTTTTATTATGTTTCTTCATTACAATTTAAAACATCAATTTGTGTTGACGTAGAATGTTTTTTTTTTTGGTTAACAGCAGACTTACTTTGTTTTGGAGTATATTTTTTATTTTTGAGTTGTTTGTCTAATCTGACGAATATATTATTTTTGGCTTCAATTTTTTTAATAAGAATCCACTTCTGTTATTTTGGATGAAGAAATTGTGATTTCAGCATAATATGGTGGAAAGAAATTAGCTTCTACTTATGGATCAAGTAGTCATGACTGATTTATTATATTATTAATGACATATCAAACAATTAGGAATGTGGTTCAAATTTTTGTAATTTTATTAATGACCCAACATTTACGACTGACCTATTAATTAGTAATAATTTTATTAATGACAAAACAATATTGACTGATTTATTTGTTAGTAATATTTATTAATGACCAAATATTAGTGACTGGTATATTAGTTAGTCATAATTTTATTAATGACCAAACAATAGTGACTGACTTATTAGTTAGTAATAATTATTAATGACCCAAAAATAGTGACTGATTAAAATTAGTTAGTAATAAATATTAAATACTTTTTTATATTGGAAGATAAATACTTATCTACGTGGCATGTCCAATTAGTGACGGATTCAGGAATTCGTTCATCACTAGTAGTAATAGTATCGCTTGTAGTAGTGACCGACACTAATTCCGTTACACATGTAATTAGTCCGTCACTAACATCATTTCTGACGAAATTCAGTCACTATAATATATATTGACTGATTTTTGTCGTAAATATAAGCAAATTTTTTTGTAGTACAGCCAATTGACGGTCTAGATTTTGTTACACATTCACTACCTTAATTAGTAATTTAATAACAATTTATAGAATTACTATGTCACACATAAAGTACAAATAATTTTTGTGTTTATTAAGATTACATTCTACTTTTTATCACAAAAAATATTTTGTACTTATTAATATAAATTTGTACTTACATCGTATCTTTTGTGTTTGTTAGACTTATATTTTACTGTTTGTCAAAGAAAATATTTTCGTGACAAAACGAATATTTTTCATGACAAAAGTAAAATTTAATTAGTAAACAGATATAAATATAAATATATATTAATAAGTGGGACAAAAGGTTGTCAAACGTTTTATGATTTCTAATGCTCCATGACAAGATCCCATTATCAACCTAAGATTTACTCCTCAATATTTCAATTCAATAGGCCTAACAATTTACCTTCATTTTCCCGGCAGAGCTCTGATGCTCGCACGCGCCACCCAAATTCCCCTCCAACTCTCAACCACAACCGTCCGATCGAGATCCAACGGCCGTTCGAACCCTTCCTCCCCTTTCCTCCTCCCACACTCCACCTCACCGGGATCCGCTCCTCTCCGGTTCCGGTCACCGCCCTTCCTCCCAAAAACCAAAATCACCGCCGCCAGCACCGTCCCCATGGCCGGTAACCTCACCGAGCTCAGCGACGAGTCCGACTTCGACTCCGTCCTCTCCCCCGACGGCTACTTGTCCATCTGCGGCTTTGGCTCTCTCCTCTCCGGTAACCTCAC